>PVJH01036190.1:0-19015 GCA_004026705.1 Nesogale talazaci | reverse complement strand
CATGTCACTTCCTGTAAAACTTCACTGATTTGCCAATTGGCTGACTGTGGAGTGTCCTCACCCCACCCGAATGCCATCATCCACAGGCAGAGGATTGCCTGTCAGTCTCTGTTCCTTGAAAAGGGGAAAGACACCATCTTCCTGTGACTGTGGGCAGGTGCATTGAAATGACTTTTATGGCTTTGCTCCAGTCAGAAGTTACAAAGGGATTGCTCATCATCTTGGAGGAGCCATCATGATTTTTAACTCATATTAAAAAAGGGCTAGACCTTAATGTCCTATCAGTCAAAGCTTGAAACTTAACACATTTTGCTTTGCTAAGGCATTTTCTATATTTGTTTATATGATAAGGAATTTTCCATTAATAACACATTTTCTAGTTATTAAACTTTGTGTTCACACTCGAAGTTCCTTTGGGTACTGTGTGAGAGAGGTAAGGCCAAACTTCTAAATATTTCTGCGGAATTAGGGCACAGTAGATCGATAACACAATAATTCAAATATAAAGTCACCTTTTAAATGGGCAAATCAATGTTGCTTTTAATAGGCTTGTCTGTTCTTATTTAGTGCCCTCTAAAATGATTGAATCTAGGTCCTCTATCTAAAACGTGGAAATTTTGCACTTCGGAGCTGTGAGTTGGGGTGGGGGTGGGGGTGGTGTCCCCAAAGCCTTCCCACAGGTGAGCTTGTTTGGGAAGCTGCACGAGGGCTCTGCTGAGAAGTTAGTATTTCAAGACCACTCTTCCTGTAACTACTCTTTCGAACCCCACTCCATCTCAACAGGTACCTTCCTCTGCTTCAGGTTTGGAATCCCCACCGTGCCCGTCCTGCCTCCCCTCCGCCACCTTGTGGGTCATGATCTAGGCGGTTGCATGACAAGGCCATTCTGCTTCTCTGTTTGGCTGCTCTTCTGCCCAGAAAGTCTCAGACTGGATGAAAGTCAGGGTAGTCCTGCTTTCCCTCTAAATCCTCACCTACTGTGCCTTCAGAGTTAGCCATGGAAGGGACTCGATTCTCTTGAACTTGGGACATGTGATCAAGGACCGATTCCTGAAGAAGAATATCATGTGTGGTGAGTGAAAAAACAAAGCAAAAAATGGAAGACCCACAATCAGCTGCACTGATATAGTGGCTATCACAAGGGATTCATTGTACTTTGCAATGATTGTGGGGAATTGAAAGACCTGACTGGCTCTGGTAATAATTTCTTTTGTAAGAATTACTACCAGAGTATTCCCAAGGAGTTGGAGTTTGAAGCGGTCCCAAATGCCCAATTCTTCCAAGATACTACTCTGCTCCATTTCCCCCACCCTCAGTCCTCATTTGAATATTCCCTCATGGCTCTGGGTTCTACAATTCTCTGTGACATCCCACAGAAACTCAGGAAACTTTGAGGAGGGGTGAGTCAGGGTAACGGTGATGGTGAAGGCGATGTGATGTGATGGTGTCTCATGTGATGGTGAGTGTGATAAAGTCCCTAAGCTGAAGGTCAGGCAGACGTGAGTCAAATGCAAGGTCCAGAGCTGGAAGCCAGAAATGTCCAGAACCCACATCAGGTCTCGCTTCTACCAAAGCTCAGTCAGGAAACAAAGGGTTGGATTTCTAGGCCAGGTGATGTATGCTACAGCCATCAGCTACACCCTACAAAAGATGGCGTCTTAACTCTCACACCCTCCACAAGGTGAATCAAAGATGTCTCCAGAGAAACAAGTGTGTGGCATGTGGTACGAATAATGTTCTGTACTAAGGTGGAGTTTTAAAGATACCCCCTAGAAATAAAGGTTCCACCGCACCTTCTACCAGTCAGGTCTCAGTCCCACCCCATTTCTGTCTATCAGCATAGCAGAGAAAGCCCTCCAAAATGGGACCATAGCCACAGGTGTATATTGTCCAGAACCACAATATATCATATAAGGAAGCAGGGCTAGAAGAGCCCATTAATTGACCATCACTCACTGGCTCTGTTTAGTTTTACTGTATAAAAGGTCACTTGAGTCAGAACCTACTCAACGACACCTAACTACAGCATCAGGTTTGCCATATTGCCTACCATGTAGATTGGGGAGCAAAGGAAGGTGGATAATAAAAAGAAAAAAGTGGAGAAGTGGCTGAACAAACATATTTACTACCCTAGCATAGATTCTGATTCATTGTGACCCTAGAGGATAGACTAGACCTGTTCCCTAAGGTTTCTAAGACTGTAAATCATCACAGAAGCAGACTGCTTATAAGCATAAGTCTTATTTTAATTCGTTGGAGTGGCTGGTAGGTTTAAATCAGGAGTCTTTTAGGTAGTAGCTCAACATTGAACCCACATCATCACCAGGCCAACAGCAACAGCAAAAAGGATCATCCTACCGAAAGCAACTCTATGGAACAGAACAGAACTGCCCCTGCAGGTTTCCCAAACTAACTTTTGATAGGAGTAGAAAGCCTCATATTGCTTCCAAGGAATGGCTCATGGGGTTTTGACCTACTGAGCGTGTGGTAGCATTCCAACACACAACTCACTACCAGAGCTACAAGGGAAATCAGAAATGAGAGCTTGGAAGTCTTAATATCCTTCCTGCCCCATTATTGGGGACCTACTTGAGACCTAGTTATGCTTCTGTTACTGGGTTCCATGATATTCTCTTGTATCTTACTTGGAAATCTTTTAAAAATTTCTTTTCCTGATGATTTTGTATGATTTCTGCTCCTTTCAACTGACAAGCCCAAGGAAAATACTTGCTTCCTGGGAAAATAGATACTTTAATATTCTTCTTTCTTTTACCACCCTTGAAAATAGTTCCCTTTTCAAGCTCTTGTGGATAAGCCTTTTCAATAGACTCTTTTCAGAGATGGGGTTCTATTAACTCCATGGTGGCTCTGAAAAGCTATGCTTGACTATTGTTATAATCAAGACAGCTCACCTTAAATTTTGATTATTGTTATCAGGAAAATACTTAGAGATAATTGCCTCCAGTTCTCTTAAGAATGAAAGCTTCTTTGACTTGGTATTTTGCCAAGCTGAACAGCTTAGTATGGACTGGGTTCATCTTTCTTTAAAAGTGTATGATTAAAATAAGGAATACTAAAAAGTTTTTATAACTTCCACAGACAATATTTCCATACAAATAATGCCCATAGATGTCTTAAAATTTATGTTTCTCTAATTTTCAACCCAAGAATTTGGCAAGAATTGAAGAACACTTGGGGATTTTTATCACATGTTGCTCTCTGACTGCTATGTACAAAATTCTGCTTGTTTAAAAAAGTAAATATGCTATCAAATTAAAGTCATTCTAAGGCTTTTTAGTAGTTTTATTGATATATAATACACATATCATACAATTAAATTGTTTAGTCATATTAAAAAGATTTGTACAATCATTACCACAATCAATTTTTGAACATTTTCTTCTGTTTTGAACTTATTGCAGGTAGTTCCCCAATTTTCCAAAGCCACCCCTTTTATGCCCCTAAGTAACTATAAATCCAATTACTCTCTCTGCAGAGTTACCTATCCTGGATTTCATATAAAGAAAAGAATACAGAACCAAATTCCCCATCAGCTAGAGATTTTAGTTTACATTACTGCTGAATATGTTAGATGGTTCCTCTTATGACTCACAGAAAACATAAGGGTCCAATATTAGCACTGGAATAGGAGAAAAACAAAAGTGCCAAGGCTCTTAAGAAAATTTATATAAAAATTCTATTACCCATAATAATCGTTTGTACCCTGGAGCAATTATCCTCATGCCTGAGTTCATTGATGCTGCCATGGTGTCAATCCATCTTGTCAAGAAGAGTCTTTTTTGCCACCTCTCCACATTACCAAATATGATGTCCTTCTTTAGGGACTTGTTTCTTCTGACAGTATGTCTTTGTAAGACAAAGTCTTGCCTTCCTTGGTCTAAGAAGCATTCTGACCTTACGTCTTCCAATACGGATGGGTCTGTCCTTTGAGCAGACCATGGTACTTTCAATATTCTTCTCCAACACCACAATTCAAATGCATCTATTCTTCCAAGGTCTTCTGTATTCAATATCCAACTTTCACATGCATATGATGCAACGGAGAATACCGTGGCTTGGGTCATACGTATCTTAGTCCTCGAAGTAACATCCTTGCTTTTCAGTAATCTAAAGAGGTCTTGTGCAGCACATTCACCTAATGCAACATGCCTCTTAATCGCTTGACTGTTTCTTCCACCAGCATGGATCATGATTCCAAGTAAGACAAAATCCTTCACAATTTCAATCTTTGCTCTATTTATCGTCATATTACCCATCGGTCCAGTTGAGAGGATTTGGGTCTTCCTTACATTGAGTTGTGATCTGTACTGAAGGCTACAATCCTTGATCTCCTGCAGTAAGTGCTTCAAGTCTTCCTTACATTCACCAAGCAAGGTTGTGACATCTGGATACCACAGGCTGTTAATCAGCCTTCCTCCAATCTTGATGCCACACTCTTCTTCATATAAGGCAGTTTAACTTATGATTTTCTCTGCCCATAGATTGGACAAGTATGGTGAAAAGCTATAATCCCCAGGTACACCTTTCTGGATTTTAAGTCATGCAGTATGCCTTTGTTCTTTTCACACAACTGCCTCTTGATCCAGGTACAAATAACAAACGAGCAATAAGGTGTTTAGTTCCTATCACTTAACAACAACAGCAGCATCCTGGAGCAGCAGAGCCAATTGATTAATTTCAGGTTGCTGCTGTTATTGTTAGGTATTGTGTTAGTCTGGGTAGACTAGAGAAACAAATCCATATAAGAGAGGCTTATGTACAAGAGCTACTATACATTAAGAAAACATTCCAACCCAGTCCAGTCCAAGACCTTAAGTCTGCTATTAGCCTACATGTCTGATACCAATCTATAAAGTCATCGTCAGACTCACAAAGCACATGCCAGGAAGCCAAATGCAGGACAATGATAAGCCAGTGGGTAAAAAGCCTTTGGATCTGGTGGCATGGTAAGCCTGTCAGCGCTGGCAGGAGTCTCTCTGTGGCTTCTCCAGTTTCAGAGGTCTGGTTGTATGCCTGTGGCTTGCACAACTCTTCTTAATATGATCAAATGATTAAATTATATTATATATGAATCATATACCAATAAAACTATCGAAAAAGAAAGACAAAGCAATTTTCTTTTTTCATAAAAATACTTTAATGTTTACAAAATATTTTTGCAGGACTTTGATCAGTGATTTTTCTTTTTCTTTTTTTAAAGTGAAGCCACAAGTTTATTATAGCATAGAATCACATCAAAAGAGATGAAATGAGTCCCTCTTTTGAGTTGAGAAGACCATAGATAAATATAGTTCGCTCCAGAGGCAATTCTGGCCCTCCTAGATTGTAGGACCTTGTCTGGAGGTCCGCTTCTGTTTGCAAGGCTGACAGCACTTCCTCATTTTTTTCTTTACCTCTTCTACATTTTTAAGTCGCCGTCCTTTCATGTCCCTCTTCATTTGCAGAAATAAAAAGAAGTCACACAAGGTGAGTCAGGTGAAAAAGGTGTATGGGGCAAGAGAGGCATTCTTTTTTGGCACTTTATTGGGTCTCTCCAGATGGTCAAGCAACTTTCTTTTTTAAAAAATATCCTTTTAAAAAATCTTAAAAATCATTTTATTGAGGGCTCGTACAACTCTTATCACATTCTATACATGCAACAATTATATGTTAAGCACATTTGTACATTTGCGGCCCTCATCATCTTCAAAACATTTGCTTTCTACTTGAGCACCTGGTATCAGTTCCTTATTTTTCCCCTCCCACCCCACTCCCCTCTCCCTCATGTACCCTTGATAATTTATAAATTATTATCATGTTGTCATATCTTATACTGTCCAATGTCTCCCTTCACCCTCTTTTCTGTTGTCTGTCTCCCAAAGAGGAGGTTATATGTAGATCCTTAAAAAGGTTCCCTTTTTCTACCTCACCTTCCCTTCAACCTCCTGGTATCGCCATTCTCCCCACTGGTCCTGAAGGGATCATCTGTCCTGGATTCCCTGTGTTTCCGGTTCCTATCTGTGTACCAGTGTACATTTCCTGGTCTTGCTGGATTTGTAAGGTAGAATTGGGATCATGCTAGTGGAGGGGGGAGTGGCAGGGCAAAAGGAAACGTTTAAGAACTAGAGGAAAGTTGTATGTTAAATCAGGTCAGTGATTTTTTTCATTGTTGATTGTGACATAAGTGGCCACTTTAGGATAGGGGCAGTGTATCAGAATCACTTGAGAAATTTTTATTCTGAATGCTGTACTGGTTTAAACACTTTTGAGAATCATTGTTACTTTCGGTAGAGTGCACATATAATTTTTGGATTAAAAAAGAGAATCACTGTTTAGATGTACAAACCACATGCATAATTTAAAATACTAAAAAACATTTGTGAGCACTTTATTTTCTATTTTAGGGCATCAATAGGGTACCATTTTGTTCCTTTTAAACATTCTAAATGATCTCTTAAACTACACATTATTTCTCTCAAACATTCCCATACTCTGAAACCATTGTCAAGTGTAGATATTCCCCTCCATTATCTGCTCAGCGGTTGCAGGAAAATAATTGATTTGAATTTACTTCACAGCCTCCCACCCCAGCAACACCCCATTGTTCATTTCCTTTAAAATTTTAAAAGTCATTAAAGGATTGTTTTTTCCTCCTGTTTTTCTGGGCACAAAAATGATGAAAAAATTCTTAGAATATATAGATTCAAATAGATGTATTAATTTAAGTTAAATAACTTGCATTTCTTGTCATGCTTTGCTACCCACCTTAACTGAAACTTCAAAATAAATAACTCATTTTCACAAATCTGAAAGCTTGGATACATGTGAAGGAATTATTGAGGGCTTAAAATTATTATACTTCTAAATGTTAGGGGAAGGTCTATTAATCTTATGTAGCTGGTGCCCCAGGCAGAAAAGAAATCTCTTGGACATTCAAAGCTATTTGAAAACATTGGTTTGTCTTCTGTAGATGCAGCTTGGCTAGTTTTTCAAAGATCTTTCAGTTTAAATAAAAGTATTCACAGAACAGTGATTAGAGGTTGACAGTAGCCAATGCCTGATGGTTACAATTAGGACCAATATTTCATCATTTTATGCTTTTATTCTTTAAGCTAATTTTTAGCATTAACTTAATAAAATCCATGAGTAAATATAAATTAAAAGTACTGAAAACTTCAGAAGAGAAACACACATAAAACTTTAGAATAATTGACTAATAATGACTTATTAAACCTTTTTGAAAGTTAGGTCCTTGGTTATTAACTGAAAGGTCGATAGTTCACATCCTTGGAGTGATTATTTGGGAGAATGACCTGGTGATATGCTCCCATAAATATGATTGCCCAGAAGGCCTTATGGAACAGTTCTTCTGTCACATATGGTCACTATGAGACAAAATTGACAGTAGGCTACCAAGCAACATACACACACATATAGTAACCCCCCATCGAATTTTTTCAGTTATTTAATTAAAAAACCCCAACAACCTAGCATCTTCAAGTACACTTAGTACATTTGTCAAATCTGTGATTCCATTCTCAGAAACATTTTTCAAACTCATCTGTTTGCATGGCTGACAGCACCTCCTCGTTTTTTTCTTTGCTTCTTGTAGAGTTTTAAATCATTGTCCTTTCATGTCCCTCTTCATTTGCAGAAACCAAAAGAAGACACACAAGGCGAGCCAAGTGAATCAGATGCATGGGCAAGAGAGGCATCTTTTTTCTGCCCCAAACTAGCACATTTAGATGGCTGCAGAAGCAGGTGCACTGTCCTGGTGGAAAAACCGGCCACAAATCAGGCTTTTTTTTGGTTGCACACTGCTATGCTATCTTTTTAGAACCTCTAAACATGAGAAAGCTTGATAAACAGGCTGACCTGGTAGAATGAACTTCAAATGCGCTATGAGTTGACATTTTCATCTGTTCAGGAAGTTGACGGATATCTAGAGCAATCTTTGTCAGCAATTGACATTTCACTCTTTTTGAAGCAAGGAAACCACTTGTACACTTGAGTTTTCCCATAGCGCTGTACTTATAATCTGTGCTCAATATCACAACAGCTTCTGAGGCATTTTTCCTGGTCAGGAAACAAAATTTCACAGCCACTTGCTGTTTTCTTAAATTGGCCACCACAAAAAGCAAGGTTTGAAACTGCTTTTACAAAAATATTCACTATGACCACCGAGGACCTTCCCAGGCAATGCCACAGGGTACACTAACTCATAGCACATTGCTGGATGTTCACCTAGCATGAAAAATTGCAAACTATGAAAGCTCTGCCCAGTGAAGCTTTTTTCCATTTTGGGGGTGGGGGGCGGGGGGGGGGAGGTACCTCTGTGTGTGTGTGTGTGTGTGTAATACCTGTATAAATACCTTTTAGTTCTTTAGCTGTTTCCTGTGGACCAGGCATTAGAGTATTTTTTTTAAGTTTCTTTCATTTGATTCTGGTCTTAATTATTTTTAACAGCTTTATACAGATACAATCCCCTTTCCACATTTGAAAAAATGTCATGAGGCCATATCTGACCTCCTTGATTTCTTATTGCCACAAAGCAGAAATTAGACATGCTTCATTCTCTGTCATTTACCTGTTCTGTCACCAACCATTCTCCCCCCACACTCTGCTTTCTTGCTGGATTCCATAGTCTGTTGCAATAAGCACATGAAACTCACAGACAATATGACAAAGGTGGAGGTTGAAATTGGGGGAGTCAACAGGTTACTACAAGTCTGAGTCAGAGAACAACAAGGGTGCAGTCATTGGTCCACAGTGATACCTCTCCTCAGCTAGCAGGTAAGTCTCTCTGGTCCTCAGTTCTTAGTCATGCGATATCTGAGCTTCGGACTCCATGGGCCAGGAAGCCAGCTTGATGTTCTGCCCCAGAGTCTGATAGTCTCAACTCTGCAGCTCCATTCTGGGTCATACCCTTTAGCCTCAGCCAATGGAGCATCTGGTCTGAGCCTCTGTCGCTTTTCAACATTCTCTGCTAGTGGCTTGGGAATTCTCTCTCCTTTTACTTCTTTTTCCTCCAACTGTATTCTTCATAGCCAAAGGAGTGGCAATCAAAGCTGATCAATTTTCTCTATTAGTGTTAATAGGCCCTATTTACATAGTCTCACCCGATATTTGATGGGAATTACAGAGACATTGATTCAAGAGTCATATTAAGGAATTTCACTCCATGACATACAATTCCCCAAGGTTGAGGAAGGAGAAGCAGAATCCAAGTACACACCAGCCCAAGATACGGCCACAGGGCAGAGTTGAGACAGGCCTATACCCTTCATCCTTTTTGATCCTCTTTTGACATCAACCGTGTCTCCGGTGGCACTCTATCTCTCTTCTTGGTTTGATTGTATATTGCCCCACAGAATCTAAAGAAAATATTCATAATTAGGGGAGTTTATTTGGAATGTTTACAGGATACCACAAACAACCAGGATTAGAAACCATTAAGGATCCAGCCATTTTGTGGAGAGCAGCACATCTTCTCAATCATATCTCTTTCTGGTTCTCACCTTGGCATCTGCCTTGCTCAGGCCAGTGTTACAGTCTAAAGATCATCATCAAGGAAACCCTTCGGGGGCAGTTCTGTTTGGAATTGACTCCATGGCACCACCATCATCAGTAGAACTTTCAGGAATGTGATAAACAGAAGAGTTGTAGGTCACACATTTGTCTTATCTTTGAAGATAACAGAAAAAGCTTAAAATATTTCATCATTAAGTGTAATGTTTAGTTTATTTTTTTTATTTTTATAAATACCTCCTATCAGTTAGGGCAGGCTTTCCAGCGTCCTAATCATTTTAATCTTGAATACAGCTAATTAAAAAAGTAGTTTTATTTATATGATACATTATCATAGAATTCAATGACTTAATCATATTAAAAAGTGTTATGCAATCATTACTACAATCAATTTTAGAACATTTCTTCATTCTTGTACTCAATATTATTGTACTCAATTTCTTCAAAACTTCCCTTGCCATCACTCTAACAAAGTCTTAATCCAGTTACTTTCTCCATAGATTTACTTTTACTGGACTTCACATAAAGAAAAACATACACACAAAACAGAACAAAAAATCTCAAGAACAATAGATAAAACAGACTCTCAATTAAAAAAAAGCAGCAAATAATGAAAAGCAGAACAAATTTTAAATGTATCAAAAGGGAGAACAAATAATAAGATGTCGAAATTTATTCTAGGACTGAGCCTTAGTGGCGTAAGTGTTGAGTGCGGGACTGTGGCCTGCAGGCTAGGCAGTTCAAATTTAGCGGTGGCTCTCAGGAGCAGCGCTGGGTAGAGGGCAGTGATTGCCCACCCCCCCCCCCAAAAAAAAAGTTTATTCTAAATACATCTGCACGTGTCCACTTTCTAATGAACTCTGGTAGCAAGGCTGATCAGATCCCAGATCAATGGTCAGAGGGGATTCTTCAGAGGCTTATTTCGTGCAGGGACCCTGCAAGTGGATTTTGGACTTTCACTGTTATCCATAGCCTCCTGCAAACTTGGTGCTCAGAATTTAAATTGTAGAATGGTTTCCTCTTCCTGTCTTGAAATTTATTACTATTAATCCTTGCATAGCACAGTTTAATGTGCTTCGTCTGTGTGGACTTGGCTGACACCTCACTTGGATGGTGGCTTGTTTGAGGACCCACCTATAAGACCCCAGGTGCTGTTCTTTCTGGTAGTCAGGCACTATCTGATATTTCCACCACGTTTTACTACAGCACCCATATCTTCTGTGATACCTTCATGAAGGCAAATATCAAGGATTACATTCTAAGAACTTACTGTTCTCATATTGATGCTACAGTTGGTGAGAGCTCAAAATCCATTCATATGCCTGTGGTTTATATTTGGTCCTAGTCCATTTTAGAGGGAGTGTTGTCACCCAAATTGATCTTGATGTGTTATCCTTGTTATATATTATTGCACTTTGCTTACTATATATTGCTAGGATACTTTGTTTTTATTACAGCACTTAAAAAAAGTTTTTAGTAGCATTGATTTTGGGTGTAAGTGTGACAGTTATATCAGAAGTCATAAAGAAACTAGTGTTCTTTTTCTATTCTACTATTTGGAGGATGTCATGCATGCTTGACATTATTTCTTAAGTCTTAGATTAAAATTATAAATGAAGTCATAAAGGCCCTAGAATTTACTTGTGGGACGATGATTACATTTATAAAAACATCATGATTTCTAATTCTTCTTATACCAGTTTTAGGTTGTATTTTTCCAAGAATGTTTTAATATCATTTTAATATGTAAATGCTGATTTGAATAAAGTTGTGCAGTATATTAAGTGAACAACTAGTTAAATACCTTTAATGTGTTCAGGTTTTGTACTTGTGTCCCTTTTTTTGGTTATGGTTACTGTTTTCAATATAGATCCACCTGAAACTGATATCTGATGCAGAATTTAGAAAATAATTCTCAGATCTTTTCACAGAACAGATCCTGAATTTTTTCCCCTTTTTTTGGTGTGTGTGCATCACTGCCTCTGGTGGTCGTGGGCGCTACCCAATGCTGTTCCTGAGAGCCACCACTGGATTTGAACCGCCAAGCCCGTGGGCTGCAGTCCCACACTCAACCACTTATGCCACTGGGGCTCAGACCAGATCCTGAATTTTTTATTGTCTCTGATATATGTTCATTTCATTAGTGCTGGCTCTAGTCCTGACTATGTTCTTCTGATAGGTAGGCAAGTTGATGGAATGGACAGATAGAATAATTTAATTTTCAGGTCTTTACCCTACTTCTTGAGAATAATCCCTCTCATGATTTTTTCTTATCAAGTTCTCTAAACTTTAACAGTATCAATGTGTTTTAATATTTGTAGTACTTTCTTCATCTTTCTATTTAAAATAATTTCTTAATTCACTCATGATTTATACCTTGATTCATAAACTATTTTAGATGTGTTCCTTAAGTTGATGCTGACTCCCAGGTACACTGTAGGAGTAGGACTTCTCCTCAGGATTTCCAAGGCTGGCAGTCTGTCTGGGAGCAGGCTATCCTTGGAGCCATGGATGGACTCCAATCTATAATCTTTTGGCTGGTAGATGAGTGCTTTAGCCACTGTATTATGACGGAACCTTAAATTCAAAGCAAGTAGGTATTTTACTTCTTTTTTTTGTCAATTGTTTGCTCCAGGAGAACAAACACATTGTCTGCATGACTGTGACTGTGTCATTGTTTCAGAATTGTTTTTTTTCTAAATGTTGTCAGTGCTAAAAAGACTGTTTTATGAGTTCTGTGTCTATTGATTTAGTGAGCCTATCCTACATTTAAAAATACTGTGCATCTGTACTGACAACAAACTATTGCTCCATTGATTGCCATGTTCAATGTTTTCCATTAGTTGGCAGTTTTGATGACATTTCATCTTTCTTTGTATTGCTGCTTATATGTTTGGAGGTCTCACTTTTATGGAACTCCGAGTTCTGGCATATTGAGCTTTGTATCATCTTGAGATCTCTTTTTTCTTCTAAAGAAAGATCTCTTTCTTGATTTTTACTCAAAAAGCTATGTTTTCAGATGTTAACATAGTTACACCACCTTTCTGGTTGCAATGTCAGGTAAACTTTGAACTGATCATCACAAGGTCATAGGATCAAACCTGTCAGCTGCTTTGCAGGAGAAAGACAAGGTTATCTGCGCTCATAAAGATTTACGGTCTCAGAAAATCCATGCAGGGCTGTTATGCGCTGATCCTGATGAGATGGCAGTGAGCTTATATTTATTTTGGTTACTATGGATGGCATAACATTCTCATCATTTATTTTAATTTTTAAAATGTCTTTTAGATGTTTATTTTTAAAAGTTTATTGTTGAAGTCTGAAATCCAATCTTATAATACTTTAATTTTCAGTATGGTATTTAATTTGCTTATATTTACTTAGTAATAGGCATATTGTTTTTAAACACTACATTTTTATATTTGCATTTTATTTCCATCTTCATAATTGGCATTTTCTCCTTAATTGCCTTCTTGTTTGTTTAGTTATATATGTTTATTGTGTTAGTCTGGGTAGACTAGAGAAACAAATTCATAGAGACACATATGGGTACAAGGGAAAGATTTATATACAAGAGGAACGGAACATTGAGCAAGCATCCCAACCCAGTCCAGTCCAAGGTCACAAGTCCAATGTTAGCTCATATGTCCAACACCAGTCCATAAAGTCCCCTTCTGACTCACGAAGTCATAGGCCAGTGGATGCAGAATCTTGTGTGTCCAGTGGTAGTAGAAGCAGCAAAAGCAGCTCAGCTCTGGCAGGGGTCTCTCTGTGGCTCCTCCGGCTTCAGAGGTCTGGTTCCATCAGGGTAATGCCGTGTGGCTTCTCTTCTGGCTCCTCTAGTTCCTCGGACGCTGCCATCTTGTCTTGTCAGTAGTTCATCTCCAGGAGAGAATGAGTCAAGTCTCTCTTTTCCAATTGGAAAATACTACAAGATCTCCCAGAATTCTTAGGAGAAAGCCATGCCCACACAGAGGTCTCATTGGCTATCTCGATTGGCAGGCTAGACTCCACCCCTAGACTCCCAATCATAAAATTGACATCATGTACATGACCACCACATTTATTTATCCTTTTTTCCCTATTTTATGTGTATAGTGATGAAGAAGTTGAAGAATTTTACCAATATCTTCAGTCTGAAATTGACCAAACATTTAATCAATAGTATTCATAATTATTGGTGTTTGGAGGGTAAAAATCAGAAACAAAGGGGCCAAAACAGTCACTGGAAAATATGGTCTTGGTTAAATGACGTTGGAGATCTCATGATCGAATTTTCTAAGACTAATGACCTCTTTATTGCAAAGAATTCTTTTCAATATCTCAAAAGGCTAATATACAGGTGCTCTTCTCAAGATGGAACACACAGAAATCAAGTTGACTGCATCTGCGCACACCAGGAAATTAGAAAGACACCAGTCCAACTGACTAGAAGAGATTGATCCATATTTGTATGAGTTCCAAAGAAAGGGTACTCAACAGAATGCTAAAGTTATAGCAGAAAGCCATGAATAATTTATGAAAGTACAATTTTTCTGAAGATCATTCAGCAACAGTTGCAGGCATCCCTTGTCAAGGAGCTTCCAGAGGCTCAGGCTGGGTTCAGAAGAGGACATGGACCAAAGGCTGTTATTTCTGATGTCACATGGATCTTGTTTGAAAGCAGAGAACACAAGAAAGATGTTTATTTGTGCTTCATTGAGAGTGCTAAGGCATTAACTATGTGGATCATAACACACTATGGATAGATAACCTTAGGAAGAATGGGAATTCCAGAACACTTCATTATGCCCATGTAGAACCTGTAGATGGATCAAAAGACAGTTGTGCAAATAGAGCAAAAGAATCTTGGTTTAAAATTAGGAATGGTGAGTGTCAAGGCTGTATCCTCCCACCAGATTTATTCAATCTGTATACTGAACAAATAATCAGAGTCCTGGATTACATGAAGAATAATTCCGTGTTAGGACTGGAGAAAAGTTACTAACAACTTGTGTTGTACAGATGACACAACCTGCTGAAACGAGGACTTGAAACACTGCTGCTGCTGAGGATCAAGCATGGCTGCCTTTTGTGTGAATTGCAACTCAATCCAAAGAAACCAGAATCTTCACAGCGGGACCAGCAGTAGTGTAACACCAAAAGACTGCTATTGTGGAGGATTTCATCTTGCTGTGATCCATAGTCAATGCTCCTGGAAACAGCAATCAAGAAATCAAAGGGCAGATGCATTGTACGGGGCCAATCTGCGGCATCAGACCTCTTTATCGGGTTGAAAACCTGGGTTGTTCCTTTGAGGACTAAGATGGACCTGACCTATGAAAAAATAATGATAACTCATAAATTACCAAGGGTTCATTGGGGAGGGGGGGAGAAGGGGGGAAGGGAAAATGAGGAATGGATACCAGGGCTAAAGTAGAAAGCAAGTGTTTTGAGAATGATGAGGGAAACAAATGCACAAAAGTGCTTGACTCATGGATGTATGTGTGGATTATGATAAGAGTTGTACGAGCCCCCAATAGAATGACTTAATAATCAAAGAAAGATGGATCAGACCCAAGCCATGATATTTTCAATCATGTCCAATCAAAGCTGGGCATTGATAGAAATATAGGAGAAGAGTTGATGCATTTGAATTATGGTGTCAGTGAAGATAATTGAAAAGATCATGGACTGCCAGAAGATCAACAAATCTGTCCTGGAAGAAGCACCACCAGCTTGCTCTTTAGAAGCAAGGGTGGTGAATCCTCTTCAGTAATTTGAACATGTTACGAGTGGAGATGAGTCCCTGGACAATGACATCATACTCGATAAAGAAGAAGGGTAGCGAAAAAGAGGACAGTCTTCAACAAGATGGACTGACACAGGGGCAGGTGGCAACAATGAGTCAAACGTAAGAACAGTTGTGAGGACGGTGCAGGACAGGGCAATGTTCTTGTCTGCTGCACCCAGGCTCTGCTGCACTCAGGGTCCACCTGGCTCAGAACTGACTTGACCGCACTGAACAGCAACAGCAGCAACAACAACAACAACAACAACAACAACAACAACACAGTAGTTTTCTTCATTTCCAACTGCATATTTTTTTCCTCCTCAATGTTTCCTACTAGTTTTAACTTCTTACTGGGCAAGGTAGGGACTTTATTTTTAAAGATCATTTTATTGGGGGCTGTTGTAGCTCTTATAGAAATCATATCAATTGGGTCAAGCATCTTTGTACCTATGCTACCATCATCATTTTCTAAGCATTTACACTCTATTTGAGCCCTTGGTATTAGCTTCTCTTTTTATCCTCCCTCTGTGTTCTCACCCTTGTCACCCCTTGATAAATGATAGATGATTATTATTTTATTTATTTGTTTAATTTTTTTTGTGGCATCACTGCCCTGGTGGGAGTAGGAAGCCCAGCCTTGCTCCTGGAGAGCTGCTGTTGGATTTGAACTGCCAACCCTGTGGGCTGCAGTCCTGCATACAACCACTAGGCCGATAATTATTTTCATATCGTACACTGACCACTGTCTCCCTTCCTCCATGGTCTCTTTCTCCCTCCTCTCTCCTGTCCTCCTGATATCACCACTTCAATTTCTGTTCCCAAGGGGTTTATCTGACTTTGATTCTGTGTGTCCTGAGCTCTTATCTGTACTGTGCACATGATCAGGCCTAGCCTGCAGTGAAAGCACACCAGCTTGTGTAACCTTGAGGTGTCAACCTTGAGGTGTCAGAAGACCACAAACAAACAAATAACAAACAAACATATAAAACCTGTTGTTGAGAATGAGGGGTGCCGGGAGCAAAGACCCAAAGCCCATCTGTAGACAAGGGGCCAATTCTTGACAGAAGGGTTGCAAGGAAGGAATGAGTCAATCAGCGTGACTCTGTTTCCTTGAAGCTTCCTCAGCCCCCTCTATCAATGTTGGAACTTTTTTTTTGGGGGGGGGGTCAATCACTGCTCTCCGGTGGTGGGAGTAGGAGGCCCAGCCCCACTGCTGGAATTGAACCTCCGTCCCAGTGGGCCGCAGTCCCGCGCACAACCACTACGCCACCGGGGCTCAGTCCTCAATGTTGGGACTTTTAAGACTTTTAACTTTCTTTAGCTTTCTCTTGATTTCCATGATATTGCTATCTTATATTTTATCCTTTTCATCTGCTTTTTAGCATTCCATTTTCCTATGAGTCTTTAGTAACAAATTCTGGATTTTTTGTTTTGTTTTGTTTGTTTGCTTCTCTGAACTATCTCCGCTTTCATCCTCAACCTCCATGTCCCTAGTAGACAAGTTAGTTTGATACTTCATTTTGAATTCAGCGTATATAAAACCTCATTCTTGGACTTAACTGCTTGTCAAGGTTGGAGATTCTATTCTTTTGTAACAGCCTTCTGGAGCCGTATTTCACATACTGAGCTCTTGTCTCCAGGCCAGAATCTTGTGTTCAAGCCTGACTATCGATAATGACAAAGTCATTTGTAATCACGATTATCACGGAAAGCGGCCTTCTCCCCATGCAGCTTGGTGCACAACCTGAGAACTGTAGAGTCTGAGGGATTCAGGACCTCCTGGCCAACAATGCTCTTTCTGCACCTCTGCTCCTAGCTCAGACCCTCCCAGCTGGAGGCTTCCTTTGTGGGTAAAAGCTTTACCAAGACCTGCCTCTGGTGCCTCCGTTGAGACCTCTCAGTGGGGAAAGGAGGAGCCTTATCCTTTTACTGTCTGCAAAATTGTTCACTACTCCCGCACCCCCCACCCCCCCACTCCCTGCCTTCCCCTTCATCTTGGCCCGAGAGTATACAAAACGCCAGGAACTTTTTGTCCAGGGCTTCTTTGGCATTGAGGCAACCCTTATATCTGTACAGATCAATCTGTCTGTCACCTGGCCAATTCTATTCCCTGCTGACAAATGCAACAACGAGGAAGCTGGTGACATCTGCTGTCCAGCCTCTTGCTTATACTGTAGCTGTAAACAAACAGAGGCTTGGCTGCGGCTTTCATTTTAGTTTGTTGTCTTAATACACTATTCCAGCAGCTCCGCCCACTGCAGCTCAGGGCAGTCCCGGGCACATTAGCAGTGTGCGCAGGGGAGCTGATGAAACAAAAGGCCTTTTGAAAGAACAGAGAGAGAGACTGAAAAACCTTTGGGCCACCCAGGCAGCTGCATATTTTCAGGGTCCCTTGAACGCACTAGGTGGTGCGGGGGATACATTGCTATGTACAGGGGAGTTTGACAAGGGGTCTTGGGAAGGACTAGTGGATTTCGTGGGTCACTTTGTCCACGGTGTGCCTCTGGAAAGGACAGCAGAAGCTTCCGGGAATTCTTGGAGAAGGCTAGCAGAAGGTTGACAAAGTTTTGTTGTTCAAAGGGAAACCGTGCATCCTCTTTTGACGGACGAAAAGACGTCCTTTTCTTTAGCCTCTTTCTGGCAGAGTTGCCTGGTGGTGCAAATTAGAGACCCACCAGAAGGGCCCCGAGAAAACCTGGGCAGCCCTTCCCCGCTGCTCTTTGTAACTGGCCAGCAAGTGGCCAGCGACGCTGCGAGCTGAGCTGCACCCGAAGATCTGGACTAAGAAGGTCCCTGGCAGTAGGGGAGCGCGGGAAAGAATGGAGAGCCTGTGGGATTGCCTTAGCCGACCACCGGGGGCGTGGCTCCTTTGCCTTCGCGGTAAAAGGGGAAAAAAAGTCAATCTTGCTCAACTTGCTGAGGGTGAGTGGCATTTTGTAGACCTCCTTCAGATGCTTGCCTGCCACTCTGGGTATGTGGTTGTTAGGGGCCCTTCGGTCGATTCCAATTCATGGCGACCCAGCGCAGGACAGAACCACACAAACGCTGCCTGGGTCGAAGCCGTCCTCCCAATCGAGCTTATGGGTAAGCCAGTGTGGGCAGACACTGTCCAGGGCATCTCGACGCGGGCTCTTCCCCTTTTTGCTACCCTTCTCCTTTACCAACCACGACATCACTGCCCGACAGAAGAGAAGCCAGCACGAGCTTCCTCAGCTGGTTAGTGAGATGCAACCCATCTGGACCCCTTGTGACGAGTCCCCTGCCAAGGGCAGGCAGGTTGGAACTGCCTTTGCCAGCAGCCCTAAGCGTCACCCTGGTGCCTTTGAGTCTACCGAGAGAATGAGACGGGCCCATGAGGACATTGCTAAGCAGACTCGGAGTTCTCGCTTCCGTGGTGCTGCTCTTGCTAACCATCCAGTCCCACTGAACCGTCTCACGCTCTCCGCTGACCTGACGAGCGTCGCGAGTCACACCTCCCCGGACGCAGATGCACGTGGTAAAAAGAGCTGCAACCAAACCAGCAAGCGCGGCTCCGCAGCAAGTACCAAATGGTGACCGAGCGCCATCTCGTGGGCGTCGCAGGCAAGGGCACGGAGAGGAAATTGACAAACCAGGTGACTCTTGGCCAGGTGCTAGGTCATCAGGGGACTGACAATGGTCCTGTTAGGCTTTTTATGGCGACCTTCGCTATGATCGATTCAAGTATTATTCCCT
>PVJH01036189.1:0-19043 GCA_004026705.1 Nesogale talazaci | reverse complement strand
CCAAAGAAGGCCTAAGCAGGTATGTTTTACTAAAATGTGTATGGATCACCCTTCAGCAGGCTCCACGCGAAAGAGAGTGAGAGCTGGGATTTCAGAGGAACAGTCAAGAAGGTCTGAGTACGAAGGGCCGGAGCAGGACTGAGACAGGAAGCACCGGATGGGAGGGGAGCCACGGAGCACTCAGGAGAAAGCAGGCTGACCGCTGGGCCTGGGGGGGAGAGGGGGGGCATGCTCCTTAACTGTCACCTCGCCAGGCTCATCTCAGAACAAGAGCTATATCTTACCTTCTCATAAGGACAGTACTTAAACTTCCTGATGGGGCTGGTACAGATGAAGACATCGGTGCTGCCAAGAAGAAAAAGCAGAATGAGCCTCTGAGCCTGCGTCCCGCTTGGTCTGCATTATTCCCACCTGGCGCCTTCCAGGGAAGAGACTGGCCGGCATTGCCCTCCACACCTGAGCTGCCCAGCCCCTGACGAGTGGGGCGGCCACTGAACACAGGCACGGCTTTCCACAGCCTGACCCCAAACACTGGCTGGGCTGGTACAGAACCTCAGTGGACTCTGAATGCTGCCGAGGGAGCCGTGTACTGCAGAAAGGCTCGCGGAAAGATGCAGACAGTGGCACGGGAGGAAGGGGGCCTTGTACAGTGCACAGAGGAGAGGAGAGCTTCTCTGAGGGAGGCACCGTCCCTCAGTGTGGTCAGTCCTTGGCCGTGGAGGAGCCCAGTCCACACCGGGCTAGCCTCCCAACCATCATCAAGTCCTCTTATAATAGGTTTGGGCCTGAGGAATATCCCCTTTTCTGGTCTCTTTGTGCTTCAGGTGCTGGATACATATTAGGTCTCAACCTTGGAGGGGGCGGGGGGAGGGGAGCCTTCCAGGGCCTACTTCTTCCTAGCATCTCTAAAGGTCCCCAACATCTGTAGAGGCTCTCTTCAAAAGCAGCAAATGGGGGGCTGAGCCCGGGGACGTAAGTGGTTGAGTACGGGACTACAACCCGCGGGCTCGGCGGTTCAAATCCCATGGCGGCTCTCAGGAGCGGCACTGGGTAGCGCCCACGACCCCCAGAGGCAGTGATGCCCCCCCTTCCCCCAGAAAAAAAAAAGCAGCACTTGGGATGCGGGGATGGCGTCACTTTGTTGTCTTGATGACAAATCAGTCCCCTGTGAGTCCTCTGTCACACTGCCAGGTCCCTCCCTCGGCCTTCTTACTGCCATTCTTAACTGTGCTATTAATCCCCTGTCAACCACAGGACGACTGCCCTGCCTCCATGACAACACCACCTGAGCTTCTGCTTTGCCTCCTAAATACTCGATCTCTCCCGAGCAGTCTCTGACCTCGCCCCTGACTTCACTGAAGAGCGGCCCGCCCCTGCACGCCTGTTTTCTTCTCACACTCGCAACGCACTCTTCAGAGAGAGCGTGTGACAGGAACGTCCTCATCCTCTGCCGCGACGGAAGCCATCAAGCAGCGATGCCTGACCATGCTACGTGCTGTCATCCCTGACCTTGCCACTTACCCCCCAGCCCCCGCACCGGCTGTCCGCCCTCCACCCTCTCTCTCACCGTCATCCCGGGGGTTTTCATACACATGTAGACAGCGTCCCCCGTCGAGGCCTGACCGCCAAAACAGCTTGCTCCTCACACGACACAGGAAAACTCCCCCAAATCATGCAAGTGGAGAGGCTCAACTCTCCGGGTCCATTTTCAGAACACCGCGAACCTGCCCAGGCCACCAAGGGGCTGCAGACCCCCAGAGCCTCCAAGCAGTTGAAAGGCCTCCCTCGGCAGGGGCGCGTACAGAGGTGGAGCTGCAGGTGTGCCCGGGCCAGCAAGCAGTTGAAAGGCCTCCCTCGGCAGGGGCGCGTACAGAGGTGGAGCTGCAGGTGTGCCCGGGCCAGCAGCGAGGTTGGACAGGGCCAATGGCTCCAGAGGAGGCTTAAAAATGCGGAGAGCCGTGCTCAACTTCAGGCTTTCGACGTGGCCTCTAGTCATGGAGCACACCCAGGTGAACGAAGCCCCCAAGGCGGGCCGCCAGCAGACTTCAAGTGCTCCTGGGAGGGCTCGGCCCTAAATGCGCTCCCCCAGCCACGTGGAATGATCCTGACCAGGTGCAGACTGCACCGAAACCAGAAGAGGAAGTTGTACTGAAGAAAAAGATCTCCCGGAAGAAACTGAAGCAGCAGAAACTTATGACTCAGGAGTGAAATGTGCTTAGAATAAAAGCTAGTGGAAGTCTTAAACGTAGAGAGCTGTCCTCAATGGCTGCTACGCTCCATTTCTTTCCCTCATTTTTACACATGGAATAAGCCAGGTGGGCTGTCCAGACCCTCTGCCGCTCTCCCTATATATGCTCCTCCCCTCAAGGACATCACCCCCTCCCATGGTTTTCAATACCATCTCAAGGCTGGTGACTCCCAGCCTTGTATTTACAATTCAAGCCTCTTCCCCAGAGCACCAGACTCACATCCTCTGGGGCCTATTAAATTGCTCCATGTAGGCAGCTAACAGGCATCTCCAGGTCAATATTTCCCAAATAGAACACTAGATTCTCCCCGCACAGGGCCCCGCAGTGCAGGTACGCACACTGACTGCTCAAGCAAAAATCCCAAACCAAATGACCCTTTCCCTTCCTTTCCTCTGTCCATAACGTCCGATCCATCACTCGGCCCGCCCAGTATGACCTCCCACTTTCAGTGTATTTCAGCCCAGAGTGTCCCCAGAGTGGCAACACCACGCCCAGGGGTGGGGGCTGGGACAGGCCCTAAACATGATCCTGGATGATGTGCTGCTGCTTAAATGTTTTGTTTTTTTTGGGGGGGGCATCACTGCTCTCCAGTGGTGGGAGTAGGAGGCCCAGCCCCACTGCTGGAATTGAACCTCCGTCCCAGTGGGCCGCAGTCCCGCGCACAACCACTACGCCACCGGGGCTCAGCCCTGCTTAAATGTTTTTAACCACTGTGCAGGAGCGGGATGGGGGCGGGTGGGGGGGGGAGAGGAGGAGGAGGGTGCTGAATAAATTTGTTTTTTCCTGAAAAGGAGGTAGTGGGACAAATAAGCTTGGGAACCTATGATCGAATCTGTCAACTTCCCTCCATTCTACTTCCTTCCAAGTTCTCTATAGATTTACACACTGATAGACAAGGCCTGGATGACTACGGAGGGAGGGAGGGGACAAGAAAGGGGGAGGGAGGGTGGGAAGGACAAAAAGAAGGCTTACCATGAAAAAATAAAATAAAAAATGGAAACAAAACAAAACACACACAAAAGCACCCCTCCAGATTCCTTACCTCCGGATCGGAAAAATCAAACCAAAGTGGATTTGGAGTCTTTAAGGACATACAAGGTCACTGCAAACATGAAAAAAACAGCAACGCTTCTCCATTCCACCGTCACCGCCTGGTGCGGAACTCCTCTATCCCTCACTGAGCACGCAGCAAACTTCTCTGTCTGCACCTGGAATCCAGGCTGGTGCTTTAAAACACAGCTTTAATGAGGTGCAGTGGGCATGCAAAACACAAAAGCGCATGACATCCATACACTCGGACGTGCACGTACACGTGGAAAACCACCATCACCAAACCAACAGCCCCACCTCACCACCGCTGACTCCATTCCGACTCAGCGCCAGCCGCTGGGGAGGCTGGAGCCGCCCCTCCGGATGTCCCAGACTTTAACTCTCCATGGGTGCGAGAAAACGAGGTCTTTCCCCTAAGGAGCAGTGGGTGGTTCAGACCCCTGGCCTGGCGGGGAGCAGCTCAGCGCATGGCCCGCTGCGCCCGCCCCCAGCACTCCTCACCATCGACCATCAAAATCCGTCCATCTGCCGCCCTAGAGTTTGCTCAGGGTCCCTTGTAGACCCTTCCACCTTCCACCCTGTCAGAGGAGCCCCGTCCGGAGTCCCATGCAGTCAGTAATCTGATTCGTCACTAACAGTGAGCTTGCTTTTTCTAGAATTTCATATAAATGGGATCATTAGCATAAACTCTTCTTTGCCTGGCTTCTTTCACCCACAGACGTACTTTCTTATTCATTCATGCTCTTGTGTCGATTGCTCATTCCTTTTAATTGAGATGTTTAAAAAAAAAATTATGTACTTTGCTTACCAAACAATTCACCAACCCTGAGTGAAAAACTTCATTAATTTAATATCTTGACAGGGTTGTACCGGCATCACCATGCATTTGTATTGCTGTTGGGTGTCAGCCAGTCAATTCTGACAGTACGACAGAACAAAACAAAACACCAAGGATGAACCCCAGGCAAGCACAACTCTATTTTATCTTTATGGGGGGGGGGCCAGCAATTCACACAAATGGAAGTAGCCAATACATGTTCTTTTATGACTGCTTCATTTCCCTCAACATTTATTTTCAAAATGTTTTAGCATGTATTCAGTGCTTCATTCCTTCTGCGTGAATAGTAGTCACACTTTGTTAACCAATCACCGGTTGGTAGACACCGTTATCATTTGATGGTTATTGTAAATAATGCTGCTGCCAACCTCCATGCAGAAGTTTTTGCATGGGTGCAGGATTTCACTTGGCTTGGGGAGATATCGAGGAGTGGAGTTGTTTAACTTTGTAAGGAACCTCTGAACTCCTTTCCAAAGTGATTCTCACTAGCAATGAGTGGAGGTCATATCATTTCTCGAGATCCTCGCCAGGGCTAATTATCTGTCTTTCTTATGACAGCCATTCTACTGAGTATGACAGGAGCTCACTGATTTTGCTTTGCACTTTTCTGAGCATCTTTACCTATGCTTACTGGTCATTTGCTTCATCTCTTTTGCAGGAATGCTTATTCAGATCTTCACCCCAAATCCATGATTTTGTTTGTTTGTTTGTTTGTTTGTTTGGGGGCATCACTGCCGTCTGGTGGTTGTGGGAGCTACCCAGCGCTGCTCCTGAGAGCAGCCGCTGAATTTGAACCGCCAAGCCAGTGGGCTGCAGTCCTGCACCCAACCACTTACACCCCCGGGGCTCAGCCCCCAAATCCATGATTTTAAAACCTAGATAAGACGGTATCATTCTCACCTCAGTCCCATCTTCCAACCCCCCCTCTCACGGGCCTCTAAGTAATTCTAGCCACACTTGCTTCCATGCTGTTTCTCAAGTAAGCAAAGCCCTGGGCCCCATCAGGCCCTTGAAACGTGCTACTCTGTTCTGCCAGGAATGATTCTCCCCTGGCCCTTCTTGGCCAACTTCACTCTTCTTCGTCACATCTAAATTGACAAGTTATCACCCCAGAGAATTCTCTCCCAGAGTTCCTGCCCACAGCAGTCCCTTTCGCACCCACTCTCTAACGCGGTGTCCACACATGCCCTGAGACGTGCGAGTTCAGGTGTCTCGTTTGCAACTCCAGGACAGCGCTCTGAAGAGGACCTGGCGCACAGCAAACTACACGGAGAAGGGGTCTTCCAACAGCTCATGGGGAAACTCTTCTATCTTTAAGTTCCATTTCAAATTCCATTTATGTTCCAAGGTCAAATTCCTTGAAGATCCGCATCTCCAAGAGGAGGGGCTTTCCCAAGTTTCATGCTGATGACTGACCCTGAAGACATGGTAGCCACAAAGCCCTTGTCCTTAGAGTAGTGGTTCTCAACCTGTGGATCTCGGCCCCTTTGGGGGGCTCAAATGACCCTTTCACAGGGGTTTCCCAATTCATAACAGTAGCAAAATGACAGTTATGAAGTAGCAATGGAAATAATGTTATGGTGGAGGGGGCCGCTACAACACGAGGAACTGTATGAAAGGGTCGCAGCATTTGGAAGGTTGAGAACCGCTGCCTCCCACACATGTAGAGTTCAATGCATCCCTAATCTCGGCCCTTGGACAAGCAGCAAGCCCTACACTCATCAAGGCCTTGCAGCCCTGCCCTGCCTGGTCTGCCCACCTACTCAATGAATGTCCTGCCTCAAAAAAAAAATAAATAAATAAAAAGTTTTCCACATCCTGAAATAAACTTTCTTTTCTGGTCTGGATTCTGATCTGTTTCCCTTCAGAGAACTGTATTCCTGGGACGGGCAGGTAGCTACAGGGACAGGAACGATATCGGATCCCTTGCTCACACCACACGCCAGGACTCATGTAAAATGGACCACAGACGCCAACATAAAGACGAAACGTGAAATTCCTAGAAGCACAGGGACAAATACGCATGGACTTAGGTGAAGCAAACGTCGCTTAGGTAGGACACCCAAAAGCACAAGATGGGACAGGGCAAAAACATGCGAGCTGGATCTCATCAACATTAAAAGCCCTTGTGCTTCAAAGGGCGCCAAGAAAGTGAAACCGCTTTGTGGGATAAAGGACTGCACATGCAGATCACATGCTGGGTCAGGGATTGGTGTTCAGACTACACGAAGACCTTTTAAAAGTCAACAATAAAAGAAACCAGTTTCCCAACTAAAAGAACGCAAAGGGTTTAAATAGACATTTACGTAAAGGTCAAATACAGCCTGTATGTTTCCATTTACCTAGGTTCCAAATCAGAGAAAACGACAGGGACAGAATAGAGATGGTAGTTGTCGAGGGCTACAGAAAACAAACAACAACAAAATCAGTGCCGTCGGGTCAATTCTGTCTCGTAGCAGTCCTACAGGCAGGGCAGAACCGTCCCTGCAGGTTTCCAAGCCTGCAGTCCTCTACAGGACTTCAGAGCCTCATCTTCCTCCTTCAGAGTGGCTGGTGGTTTCAAACTGCTGACTTTCCAGGTCACAGCCCAACTCCTCACTCCTACTTCCAGCTTCTTTTGGGTCATGACAATGTTGTGAAATTGAGTAGGGTGATGGTTGCGTAACTGTGTGAATACACTTAGAACCATCAGACTGCAAACTTTAAATGGATGAAGTTATGCCTCTGTAAGACACACACACACACACACACACACACACACACACAAGTCATCAAGTGAATTCTGACTCAGAGCGACCTTTCATGTGCTTTCTGGGGCTTTGTCATCCTTACAGGAACAGAAAGCCTCATCCTTCTCCCACAGCCAGCCTTGAGGTTAATGGTCCAACACTTACTTGACAGCACCACCAAAGTTTCTTTAGCTCAGTAACCAGAACCAAAAATCAAAGCCACTGCCATCAAATTGATTCCAACTGACAGTGACCCTGTAGGATAGGGATGAGTTGTCCCTGTGGGTTTCTGAGTCTGGATATCTTTATGGGAGTGGAAAGCCTCCACTTTCTCTCACTGGCCTGCTAGCGGCTTCAAAACCCTGACTTTGCAATTCGACTCACTACACCACTTGCTGCTAGAAACAAGGCTATCTAATAGTTACAGTGGGAAGAGGCTTCAGTCCAGAAAAACACTCGTTTCACGACCACACAACACAATCGTCTCAAACCGCACCCCGCCTCCTGCCTTATTTTTAAACGTTGGTCTCTCACTGTACCTTCTGATCCTGTGCGTCCTCCCCAGTACTTCTCTCAATCTGTAATTGTATTCACTTAGGTGACTTTGACTGATGCCTGCAAGCTCACTGAACTGTAAGCTAGGTGAACGTAAGGAGTGGATTTTGTTCATTTCTGCATCGACAGGGCTTAGCTGCATCCAACACGACCGGGTTGTAAATATTTGCTGAATAAATTTTTTAAAATCCAGGAAAAAAAGGTCAAAATAGCTGTGTGTGTGTGTGTGTGTGTGTGTGTGTGTGTGTGTGTGTGAATCAAACATCTTAATAGCCTACACATTTGTTTTCTCCACTCAGGCTTTTTATTTGGCCCAGTGACAATGGGACAGCATAGCTCTGGGCAAAGACATAGAACAGAGAAGGGAAGGGGGTGGAGAGGCCAGAGGAGAGGCAATACCAGACGGTGTATTAATACCAGAACTAGCCCAGGAACCTGGGTCCAAATGGGGCAGGAAGACAAACTTACTTTTCCAGGTTGGCCATTTGCTTAATAGCTTCCACAGCCCCTGGCAAAGGGTCAAGGTCTAAGAAGAAGTTCTTTGACTCCCATATGCTGATGGCCTTCTCCTAAGGAGATAAAAAAAAGCCGGTTACTTCCTTGAGCTTCACCTGAAAGGCATCAAGACTGGTGGCTGGCTGGGGGTGGCCGCTGAGCAGAAAGGGTGGGGTCTCCCCATTGCCCTCCTCCCCAGCCCCATGGACACGTTTCCGGCAGGGGCAGGAAGTGTATCTCGGCTCTTCCCAGACTGGATTTCCTCTAACAGATGGAGACCAGCAAAGGTGTCAGGGGCTGTGGGCTCCCAAGCCTGCTCCATCCTGCCTTCCCAGAGGAGAGGCAATCCCCCCCTGCTTGTTAGCCATCATGGAGGTGGACCAGCTCTTGCCATGGCAGTAATCGTTCCACTTAAGAGCTGCGGGGGCGGGGCTCAGAAGTAAAAGCGTTGCCATTAAAGTTGGAAAGCCAAAATTCCTACTCTTGCTTTACACAAAATGCCCCACGACAGGGCAGTGGTCCTGCAGGGAGTGGAGCCCACTTCTCTCAACCCCTCTTTTAGGCTAAGGTGTTCAGAATACACCTTCCTAGGGACAGGAGACGGGAAAGAAAGTAGGAGAGGAGTTAATAAATCTTTGCCTCTGAGCCCTGGAAACCTAAATCCCCGACATGGCGCAGGAAGAGCATTTCCCAGGGGCCAGGCCCATGACGCACCCCCCTCCCCCAGTGCCCGTACAAGTGGATCTCGGCGGGCCACGCTCCTGTGAGCGGCCAAGTGTTCATTCTCTTTCGTTTGATCCTATAACCTACAAAGAGCAAGGCTTGTAGGCCCATTTTCAGGATAAGGAAATGATGATTCACAGATTTTTTTTGTTTGTTTCATTATAAAGTGTTCAGCCCTTCTTCCAAGGGTTGCTGGCGGATGTGATACCACAGATGAAGAACCGAGCCTCTCCTATGGCAGTTCCCCAGTACTCCCTTTAGTCTGACCCCTATCTGCCTCTAACAGGACCCTGGTGGCAGAGTGGTTGTATGTTGGGCTGCTAACTGCAAGGTCTGCAGTTCAAACCACCAGCTGCATCATGGGGGAAAGACAGGGCTTTTGACGCCTGGAAAAAGTTCGTCTCAGAAACCCACCAGGGCGGTTCACAGCGTTGCTGTGCAGTAGGACTCCATGTCACTCACTTGCCCTGAAACCTTGGGCAAGACACTTCCTCATTTCTGAGTCCTTCTTCAATTTTTCTAACAGTTTAAAGTTCTAGATCAGGTTAAAAGAAGTCCGCTTTTCACATCCGCCCTGCTTAACTCCCAGGGTACTGCAAAGATCGAAGGCAACGCCAACGGTGACTTTTAAAAACAGAAATGCCAACGTCTGAAAGGTGCGGGGCTTTGGAGGTTTAATTTGGTTATTGCTTGTCATCACTGATACCGGTACAATTCAGACAAGACTTGAGGGTTTCCTGTCGGGAACTGTGGTGAGGACCCATGACTTGGGAGAGGGGTTATCTCTATTTAAAGTTTCCTGCCGTGTCCCACTGAACCACCATGGAGCCTCACCCCCTCCCAAGTCATAAGCACTTACCCGCTAAACAAAAAGTGAGTGGTTAGAACCCACGGAAGATATGGCCCTCTGCTCCCACAAAGATTGCAGCCTTAGCTGAGCCCTGGTGGCACAGTGGTGGTGTGCAGGACTGTGGCCCACAGGGTTGACGGTTCAAACCCAGCAGCAGCTCTCCAGGAGCAAGGCTGGGCTTCCTACTCTCACCAGGGCAGTGATGCAGGGCGGGAGGGGGGGGCGGGATTGCATTCTTGCAAACCTGCCAGAAATCCACTTGACAGCCAAGGACTTGTTTCCGTTTTGACAGTGTTCCCCAAAATAGGAGAAATCAGGATACCAAGCTACTCTCCTTACTGCCCAACTAGTTGTGCTTCTGAGCCTTCTACTTGGAAAATGAGAATTCATTGCTTCAGACCTGGAATCTGCCCATCTGCCAAAAACCTGGCAAAGTCCCTGTGTTTCCCAGGGATGGGGTTAGTCTCATCTTATTAATAGACTACTGGGAGTTAGTAAGAGGGAACTCTCCGTGAGGGAAACAAATGTATAAAAGCGCTTAACACAATGGATGGATGTGTGGATTGTGGTAAGAGTTGTAAGAGCCCCCGATAAAATGACTGAATACAAAAATTAATCAACCTAACAAAATTAAAAATAAAATATTTAGAATACCACATACAGAAAATAACGAAATCTGAAAGTTAAAAGACAAAAAAGAGGACGCTCTCCAATGTAGTTCACTGACTATAAGGGTATACACACACAGAGGGCAGTCGAGTCTACTGCTGGGACATTTTCTCAAAGCATTTTTCTCCTGTGTAACGATTTTAATTACCTGTCAGCACTAGACGTCAGCCCACTAGATTCTAACAAAGTCCATTCCGAGGGCCTCCTAGCAGAAGGGAAAGGGCACTCCATTCCTTTGCAATACCTGCCCCTCAACCAACCCCAGTACTGTAGCAGTCCTTGTCAGGGTGCGCTTTTTCAGTAGGAGGCAATGTCCCTTGTCACAGACAGGAGGGCCAGAGAGCAAGACCTGGGGATGGGGAAGGCTAAATGCATTTGAGAGGCCTGGGTCTGAAGGCTGGGACATTGGGCAAGTCGATTATGCGGTCCAAGCCTTGCTATCCTCATGTGCCAAAAATCAGACCATCACGGCTACCACACAAGGTGATGCAGGGAACCTCTGGCCACCAACGGAGCCCGAGTTTCATCATCACCCCTCCTCTAGTCGTCCTGGGGTGCCCGGAAACTCCTATCCACAGTCACTCGAGCTTTCTGTGCCTGCAATACCTCTGGGAATTGAGCTTTTACTGAAAGTCCTAACTAAATAAATTGAGAGAGAGTGAGAGAGAGAGAGAACCACAGCGATCTCCATCCATGGAGGGAGAGCGTGGAACGGATGACTGCAGTCGGCTGGAACGAATACCGCAGCAAGAACAACAAAAACGCGCGCGCGTGTGTGTGTGTGTGTGTGTGTGTGTGTGTACCGTGTCAAGTTGAACGCCCGTACTGTGTGGAAAGCTGGCTTATGCCCTCGCCTCTCGGAGGAGCTGGCGGTGGCCAGAGCGCTCAGTGGAGTGATCGCTGCTTGGGAATGCCCAGCCCCTCGCGGGCGTAAAGGTGAGGCAGTGCGCTTCGGCAACAACAACAACAACAACAATAACAACAAGTCACTTCGGATTCGCGGCGTCCCCCGATGCCGGGGAGCGCTGCCCCGGGAGCCTCTTCTCACCGCCCTCCCCGGTGGCCCTGCTCTCTGCAGGACCCTGCGCTCCAGCTTGGGCGCGCGACCCGGGCAGGGTCACCCAAGGTCATCCAGAGCCCCAGACTCCGCGATCTCCGTCTCCCGCCCGGGGCTGCTCTCGGCTGCGTCCGCCCGGGCCCCGGGGGCTCCCGGCGCTCAGGACCCACCCACCGCCCCCCCCCCCCGGACTCGCGAGGCCTCGGCGCCCCCCGCCCCCGCCCGGCCCCCGGGGCGGCCCGCGGGTGCTCACGCGCAGCTCGGGCCGCAGCCGGCCGTACTGCTCCGACACCCAGAAGCCGCGCCGGTCCTCCAGCGCGATGAAGGGCAGGTCGGGGAAGCGGGCGCGGAACTTGCAGAGGAAGCCGCCCTCGAAGTCGGCCAGCACGCCGTCCATGTCCACGAGCACCCGCAGGGCGCGGCCGCCCGCCCCGCCCGACGCCCGCCCAGGCCCGGCCGGGGCCCCCGAGCGCCGCCGCAGGCACCTGCCGCCCAGCCGGATCATGGCCCCGGGCGGACGGCGGCCGCGGGCGCCCGAGCGCGGCGCGCGGCCATGGCGCACGTGGGGAGAAGCCCACCGGCCAGCGCGCGGCGGGCGGCTCGGAGCGCGCAGGCCCGGTCCCAAAGCGAGGCTGCGGCGCGCGCACCCAGAGCCGGTCGGGCCGGCGGGCGGGCGCGCGCGTGCGCTTCAGGAAGCCCGGGCGCGTGTGGCGGTGAGGGTATGACCCCCTACATGGCGTTGAACTACACCGTGGCATGCCCTGTCCGTCATGTACCCATAAAGCTGTTGCAGGGGAAAGCGCCGGCGCCCCGGAAGGCGGGCCTGGGGCGGGGCCTCGGGGACACCCCACCCACCCCCACCCCGGGGTGGGGGGTCATCCCTGGCTCCCCATCCACGCCCTGGTCTGGGACTTGAGCTAGTGGTGCTCAACTTCCACCCAGCAGCAGGCCGGTGTCATCCCGACGAGGACTGGGGGCCCGACCTGGGTGCCCGACCCTGGGTTTCCGCATTGGGTGAACCCCCAGCCGCTCCGCTGGGGGAAGAGGCGGCTGTCTGCTCCCATAAAGGTTTACAGCCGCGGGTCCCTCCGAGTCTGGATCCCCGACGTGGCAGAGGGTCTAGGATTGGGGTAGCCGGTAGTAGTGAGTGCCTAGAAGGCTCCACCATCCAAGAACACTCGTTTGGGAGAGACAGGCAGACAAAAGCAAACTACCAACGAGGCAGGCAGTATAATAGGACGGGGCTCGGACAGCATGGTGCCACGTTGATGAGCTCTACTTCATGTTCATGCTGGTGGCGGCAAAAGTTTTCAGAAAGCCGGATGATTTTTAAATAAGCCTGCCATGAATGCAGCAGGGGCAGCTGTCCATGATCTAGGGGGTGCGGGACCGGTAATTTTTCATTCTGTTGTGTGTAAAGCCACCAGACATCAGATCGTGGACAGCAGCATGGACACCTCATTTAAAAAAAAAAAAAAAAGCGACAACGCACAAGGCTTAAAATCAAAGATTGGATGGATGGGGTGGAGTTAGTGGGTTGGCAGGTATCTGGGGGTTGAGCGGTTGCACTCAAGAAGAGCCCTAAACGGTGAGACACCGCAGGTAGAGGGAACTCCAGGAGACGAGTCCAGAGAGAAAGTGAGCAAACCTGACCCTCTCAGGTCTTCCGGGAAGGACATGCGGTACAACTTGGATAGAGATGGACAGGGTATAGCACTGTGAGGTGGCTGTGCAATCACCCTGATCCGGGTACATAACAGGTCCTCAGCACCCAGGAACAGCTATGGACTCCCCTGGCATCCTCTGCACTCAAGGACAGGAAGTCGGTGGTTGTTTCCTGCATCTGGATGTGCACCTCCTGCAATACACCTCTGGGGTTATTCTCTGGCTTCCTAGCTACGATTTCGCTCTCTAAATTCCAATATTCACTCTCCTGATACATTATTGTGTCATTCTCCATACTTTTACGATGATTATTTTTCAAACATACAGCAAAATGGAAAGACCTGTACAGTGGCCCGCGCAGATACACCTATCACCTGGTTTCTACAGTTAACATCTTGCTCTCTGCTCTAGTAATGCAGTCCCTCTACCCGGGCTTCTCTTTTCATCTTGTGCTTCGATACTTTTCAAAGTAAACTGCAAACTTCCACGCACAAACACTTCCACCAATGTAGCTGGATTTCATGTTATAAAGGTAAAATTTGCAAGTAAAATACTTTTCCAAGCCACAAGTTTTGACAAATACAATCAAGTGTGTAACACAGATAACTAGTAGAATGAAGACCTGGGCTGTCTTAACAGAATGCTCTGCCAAAAACAAGCAACACGCGGACTCATTGTCATAGAGGCAATGCAGACTCAGTGACCCTATAGGACAGGGGAGAACTTCCCCCTCAGGTTTTCCAAGACAGTAACTCTGGAAGGAAGTAGAAAGCCTCGTCTTTCTCCTGCTGAGCAGCTGGTGGTTTTGAACTGCTGACCTCACAGCTATCTGCCCAACTCATAAACCACAATACCGCCAGAGCTCCTAATATCAAGTAGGTAATACAACTTTATACAGATGTTCTCTAAGGCCTTATTTTTACTGTAAGGTGAGCTACACTCTGCTATAAGCCAAACTCTTGCTTGAAAAGTTTATCATTGTTCTAGAAGGACTCCAGGCCATTGAGGCTACACTCCAGATGGGAGTCCTGTGAGGGACCCCCCCAAAGCAACTTGGACAGATGTCAGAGTGTCCCCGGAAACTATCAGGAATCACCAAGTGACAAAGTTTCTGATACTCCAAGGTCCAGATTGTTATTGCTAACTCAGGAAAAACTTTAAAACCACTATCTTTAACAAAACTTTGAATGTAAAGATACCATTGATTAGAGCACATTTTGATCATTTCATAGCATTCGGCCAATATGGGAATTTGATTTAACTTTTTTAAATGACTGGGTACAAATGAAGTAAGTCCCATGCAAGTTTAGAATTAGTTCTTCAAGATTAAAAAAAAAAAAAGTTCAGATGTTCATAGCAGAAACATATCCATCAAAAGTAAATCATTAAATAACTTGATTTCGGGCTGAGCCCCGGTGGCGTAAGTGGTTAAGTGCGGAACTGCAAGCCCGTGGGCTTGGCAGTTCAAATCCAGCGGCAGTTGGGTAACACCCCCGACCACCAGAGGCAGTGATGCCCACAAAAAATTAAAAAATTAAAAACTAACTTGATTTCTATAAGTGTTAAGTACTCTTCTGGAAATTTTGAATGCATAAAAGCCATTTACAAAGTGTGATACCCAGCTTGTGGATCCCTCAAAGGAATTTTACTTACTGTGTGTGACAATTGTACTTACAAAAGGCATGTTAGTGAACTAAAGTCTTAAAACGTATCTGAGACCTACCAAGGGCAAATTACTTGAATTCTTGCCATTTAGCACTTGAAAACAGTACAGTACAAATATTATTGACAATTCAAATATGCGAAGACTTTGGAGTAAAAAAAATTTTCAACAAGTGCCTTTGGAGTTTATAAATATGGAACCCCTTAAGCAATTATAATTATTGTTTTAAAATTATGTTTTTTAACCAAAAATGTTGTCTATTTTATGTGTATGCTATAATTAGGGGTGGGCCACCAATGTATGTTTATTTTGTGTTCCATCATGATTGTAATAATAACGTAATAATGGGGAAGATATAATTTTTCTTTTTGGGGGGGGGGCATCACTGCCCTCTGGTGGGAGTGAGAGGCCCAGCCTTGCTCCTGGAGAGCTGCCACTGGATTTGAACTGCCAAGCCAGTGGGCCGCAGTCTCACACTCAACCACTACGCCACTGGGGCTCAGCCCAAGTATAATTTTTCTATCGGATTGTTTATGTGTAATGTTTCTCTCTTACTTTGTCACTCAAGATATTTTTATTTCTTTCTCCTCTGTTTGTCACTCTATTTTGAAATAAAGTAAGTGCATGAGGAGACCTCCTTCTGATGCTGCTATATGAAGTGGCACAGCTGATGTCCCTTGGTCAAAGCTAGGCAATACCTCCAGTCCTGAGTCCGTGTCCCCCTGTTCTGCTGTGTGCTGAGGGCGGTCCATGAAGCACTCTGTCTTCTTGTACCCTCACAATGACCTGATGAGGTAAAGAGGAAGAACTTGTTGTCTTCTAATCAATCCCAACTCCTCTGGACTCTATGGGAAAGTGACCAGATTTTAAGCAGGACACTATTGACCTGGGGGCGAGGGTGAGGGGGCTGGTTCTTGATTAAAATTAGGTCTATATAGAGCAACAAAAATTTTCATAGAGGGCTGAGCCCCGGTGGCGTAGTGGTTGTGCGCGGGACTGCGGCCCACTGGGATGGAGGTTCAATTCCGGCTCCCAGGAGCAAAGGCTGGGCCTCCTACTCCCACCACCTGAGGGCAGTGATGCCTTAAAAAAAAAAGAAAAAATTAAAAAAATTTTTTTCATAGAATGCAAAAATAGTATTGTAATATATTTATTTTAATTTTAAAACACCGCAGGATGTTGTTAAATTGTTAAAAAGTGGGATGTCTGTTCACTTTACTCTTGAGGCAAGTTAGGATTTCTAAGACTATGATCTTTAAAAACACAACAACAACAAAACCTCACCAGCTTCCCACCTCTTTCTCTTGCAGGTGGGCTTTCCATTAGCAGCCCCGCTGTTCACCACTGCCCCACCAGGACGCCTACCAGTGACTTCACTAGAAGGGCAGGCGGGTACGGAACAAACAGGGTGACACTGTCAGAAGGGTGAACTAAAACGGCTGTCTATAACCTTCTTGTGTGGCGTTTCAGCAGGGATGCCTTATTTTTTCTAAAGAAGTCCCTGTAATGAGTTATAACATCAAAAGCATTTTTCTAAAGCCCAGCTTGCACATACCCGCAAGGCTAACATAGTGTGCTAATTTGCTTTTTAAACCTTTTTTCATCAGCTCCTCCTAGGGTTGGAATTATCACCCCATTACCACGAGGCTCTGTATTTTGCACTCTCCACACACACACACACACACACACACACACACACACACACGCGCGCGCGCGCGCGCGCACACCAATGGCTGCCCCTCGGTGGGGGCCATGCTTTGCTGGCTTCGGTAGCATGTGGTAGCATATGGACTCCGCGACATCAAACGACAGCTCAACAAACACGTACTTGTGTTTCCGGCGTCTTTTCACTAGTCACCGAGTGTGTAAACTTCCCCAGTGCTTAGCCATAACAGTGTTCTCAGCAAGTCAGGAGTCTTGGTGGCACACCATCCTGGACGGCTGGAGTCCGGCAGAGGCTGTGAGGGAGCAAGATGAGCCAGGACGCTTCCCTAAAGAGTGACCTCACAAACCCTCGGGGGTGGTTCTACATTGTCCTGTGGGGTTGCTGGGAAACCGCATCTCCCGGATGCAAGGTGTTTATTGTACTAAGTAGCATTTGTGAAACTACATCAATCATTTCCCCGAGGATGAAGTAGCAATTAGAGGGAAAGGAGGCTTCTGGTTGGTGACTAATCAGAATACAACGGCTAGTGCTTTATCCAACATAGAAAGATTTCGGGAAGCAATTTTGCTATCCGTATCCATATCGTCTACGAGCCACTACCCTGACGCAGTGGACTGACCACATAGTAATGGGTGGGTCGAGTTGATGATAAACGTCACGAAGGCTTCTGCCTTGTGTGGTATGGTTGGGAGTCCAGGTGAGGGCTATCGCAGCGGGCGACACCAGTGGCTCCTGTCCAAGCGGGTAGAGCCCATCATTTCACAGGGTAGGAGCAGCATCAAGAAGTGAAGCATCTGCTTTGTGAGTCAAATCCAGCCCTTTCCATCAAGATCCTATCTCCCAATAGTCTGTATTAGTCTCCATTTTCTGGCCATTGGACTGGTGGGCAGGTAAATCACATTCCTTCTGACTCTACCGTGTGCCCAGGTAATGTGAAGGATTCTTTGCAAACTTATTCATCAGTAACAAAAACAAAAACGCGATTGTAGAGAGTGCAAAATTCAAAGCATCCGACGGGGACCGAAGCAGTGATCTTCCTTCTAACATGTTTTCTTCCCTGGGTTCTCGACAATAGAATTTTGAACCGTTCTTGTTGAGCTGAAAATGGCCCAAAGTGTACAGAAGTTGGCTGGTAGAATAAACATCGGAGTGTCTTTCTCCTGCCGGTCAAGGATTCAGACCGTCAAAACAATTTCCTTGGATAAAAGAGATTGGCGCTCCTGGCATGCACCCTAACCCTTGGGCGTGCACGTCCAACCTCTTTTAGAGCAGTCTTTGGTCTCTCCTATCCAACATAGCGAAAGAAAGTTGAGCATCGGCATGGGGGTGCCGGCAGAACACTGATCCCCTTGCTCTCCGTGCTCTCTCTGAATAAGCAGGAGTGTGAGAGATGGCTGCTTGGTGCCTGCCATTAAACCAGAGTTGTGCTTATCTTCAGTGAATTTCACCTGGGCCCCACTAGCTCCTACAGATAGCCTGCTTGGCCCTGCTGCGAAAGCCTACGGGTCTGGCCTTATGCCTCTTCTTTAACTTCCCTGACATGTTCTGTCTGTTTTGCTTGTAGCCTTTGGCATATCTTGGCTGCCAGCCTGCCCGTGTACAGATTATAGACAAGCAGCTCATTTCAGCCCGTTGAACCCACAACAGCTCCCTCAGCTGTGGCTGTATGCCAGCGAGGGGCTGTGCTGACCCAGAATCCAGCTTAACGCCAGTTTTTTTTCAAAATGGTCAGTACCTTTCTGCTTAGCTAAAAGCTCAGGGATGGTTGTTTTCAAAGATCTGACTCCATTGTCCAAAGATGATGCAAGGTACCAGGGGCCCAAGTGGAAAGCAAGTGTTTTGAGAATGATGAGTGCGGGACTGCAGTCCACTGGGTTGGTGCTTCAAATCCAGCAGCAGCTCTCCAGGAGCAAGGCTGGGCCTCCCAGTCCCACCAGGGGGCAGTGATGCCCCCCCCCCAAAAAGTGCTTGATACAATGGAAGTATGTGTGGATTATGAGAAGAGTTGTATGAGCCTCCAATAAAATGATTTTTTTAAAAGGTGATGTAAGGAATACATCACGACTGCACCAAAGAGAACTTTGTTGACATTCAACCCTTCCAAGAAACATATGATCAAAAATGGGAAGAACTCCAAGTTGCACTGAAGGCGTTAGCAAAAAAAAAATGAGGATACATAATTGGTAGGACATCAATTATAATGATTCTGTGAGTTGATGAAGTGCTGGAAGCACTCATTTATCTATGCCAAGAAATTTGGAAGACAGATACTTGTTCAACCCACAAAAATCAATCTATATTTGTACCCGTTCCAAAGAAAGGTGACCCAACAGAGTGCAAGAAGCACTGAACAATATAATTAATATCATACACAAGTAACATTGTGCTGACAATCATTCAAAAATGGCTGCAGCCATATCTACACAGGACACTGACATAGTCTGAAGAGGTCAAACTAGTTGATGTTAGGGACATCAGATAGACCTTGGCTATAAGCAGAGACTACCAGGAAGATATTTGCTTGCATTTATTGATGATGCTAAGGCACTCAACCCTCTGGATCATGACATACTATGGATAGAGGTGAGAAGAATGAGAGGTCAGAACACTTCGTTGTAGAACCTGTACATGGATCAAGAAGCAGTTGTTCCAACAGAACATGGGGATACTCATGGTTTAAAATCAGGAAGGGTGTGCAAGAGGGTTTTATCCTTTCATGATACTTATTCAAGCTGTGTGCTGAGCAAGTCATCAGAGAAGCTGGGATCTATGAAGAAAAATGCCGTATCAGGAGGGAAACTTACTAACGACTTATGATGATATGCAGATGGTAC
>PVJH01036188.1:0-19004 GCA_004026705.1 Nesogale talazaci | reverse complement strand
ATATCCTACAAAATGCAATGTGCAGATAAATATGGTCATATTGAACATTCCCATCTATCCACAAAAAGTAATTGATAATACAAAAGAGTAAGAAAAAGGTTATAATTGATAGAATGTGAACATGATATTCAGACTTGACACAGAGATGGGTACTATAAAGTTAAATAGCAAATACTTTATATGATGATTATGTTTAAAAGCCTAAAGAAAAATGTCATAAAATGTGTTCTAAATAGTATGATGGACAAGGCCACAATGAAGATGCCCTAATACAAAGAAAATCATAAAGTGAGAAGTTATTTTTGGAGGCAGTTATAATAGAAAATAGATAACACCTCTAGACAACAATGTGAAATATGTTTAAGGAAATCAAAGAATACACAGAAAAGAAGATGATGGAGCAGAGTGCAGCTCCAGACCCCTTTCTTTCTCTGCAGTTATAGAATCACACTGACTTCTCCCTGTCTTCCTTCACAGCGATGTATGGCATTGGCCTGTGCAGCAATGGAGATCAGTGTTCAATGAATTTGACCATGAATGGGGTCACTAAGGATATGTACTCAAGACATCAGGGTAGGAGTGTGGTCTGTTGGTAGTATATGGACCCACAGCTGGTTTAAGAGAATTTAGAGAGAGAAGAAGTGAAGCACAATGTCTGTCAGTTTTATAAGCCCGGTTTAAAACCTGCAGCTGCACCTGGAGACAGTGATCCAGGTGCACAGATAAAGCATTCCCAAACCTTCATGTTTCAATACCTGAGCTACTCACCTTGGAGAGCTGTCCCCAAGATGAGGAAGAAACTGAAATATTCTTGAGAACAAGCTCCATGATTCTCAGGTGTCTTTTCCAGAGTGAATAAATCCTAAATTGAACAATGTATTATGAAACTTGATCTGATGTGGGGATTTGCATTTCAATGATACCACTGTGATAAAGTAAAAACTGGATTCATCTGGAATAATAATGTTGGCTATTTCCTCAGAGAATTCAATCCTGTCCATGACTTCTTCATTCACCAATACCAGTAGTTCCAGGCTACAGTAAGTGATAAAGAAGATGGTTGAGAGGCAGATGTAGCTTAGGATTGAATTTGACTAGGAATAAAGGCAATGATCCTCTTCTCTCAGGGACTTATATATTTATAGGACACATAACAAATCCAAGGATATTAAGTGGTCAGATATAAATTTTCTCTTCTGCATTATAGTAGCAGCACTAAATATTCAAATGTTTGGAGATCAGCTAAGTCTAGCAATTTCATTGAATTCAGTCAAAAGTTGCTCCAATTCAATATGTGCCATAAATAGGAATTGCATTTGTGAGTCACTAAAAGGGATGAACTTTTCTTCAACCACTGCACTCCTATGCACTGCACTTCTTCTATGGAGAGACTACATGTCAGCCTAAAGAAGTTAACCTTTCACCTGCAGTTACCCTTCATTGGTAGGTTTGTTGTGCCAACATGGCCAATGAAGATAGGGAGGTTTGTTGTGAAAACATGGCCAATGAACACATGGGAGGTTAATTGAAGTGTGGAGATATAAATGGCTAGGCAAGCCTCACCTGTCTTTCTCTCTTGCTCTTGGATCTTTAGACCAGTCAGCTGTCTTGTTTGTCCTGTGGCTTGATTTGAAAGCTACACTACCTGTGGGACACGTAATCTGTGGACTGTGTCCTTGGTTGTTGGGTTCCTTCAAGCCCTACTTTGCCATTCTCCTGGAATATGCATCTCATTTAGCTGACTTTTGGTGACCTGCCTTGCTGCTTGTTGCTTGTGGTGGGATAGCCTGAAGTACTCTACTGAGGACAACTCGACTGCCCTCAAGACTCAAAGGACTGACAGTATATTAGCTGTCTCATGGCAATGAGTTGCACTGAGCCATTTGTATTACTGTTATTTCTGTTTATTTCTTATGTAAAATATCTATATATCTATATTTATCTTTTTGTGTATGTGTATCCTTGTTTGTTTCTTGAGAGAACCCTGTCTAACACAACAGCAGAGACATGCATTTATTTATTTTACCTTGTATTTGGAGCTTGTACAGATATTACTACGCCCCGGTGGCGTAGTGGTTGTGCGCGGGACTGCGGCCCACTGGGATGGAGGTTCAATTCCAGCAGTAGGGCTGGGCTTCCTACTCCCACCACAGGAGAGCAGTGATGCCCCCCCCCAAAAAAAATAAAACTGAATTGTACAATTACTGTCGTCATTTTAAATATTTTCTTTCTTCTTGAACTCTTTGACATCAGCTCCCCATATCAGCTCCCTTGCTCACCCACCATATGACCCCACAGACCCTTAATATATTACATATTATTTACTATTTTAATGGCCATACCTTTCAGCCTTCAAAGTATCTATTCATTTACAACACTGTTGTTCATTCCCTTGAGTGGGTGTCATCCTTACTGTCAGTTTCCGTTTTCCCTCTTCCCATTTTTCCCTTGTGCCCTGAAAGTCCACATTAATAATGCTATTGATTTAATATTTTTATTAATATAAAATTTTATTAAAATTAATCCTGAAATTTGTCACCTAAGGATGGGTGTCACTAGATAAAGGGAATGCTGCTGATATCCTACAATAAATTAGTGGCAAAGTCACCAGAAGTAAGGTGAGCTGCTTAACAGGACAAATGCAGATGCTCTGGGTGAAACCAGAAATGGTGGGCTGACCTTCTGTGGGGTTGGGAGGTAGAGATGCAACATCTGATATGAAGACCTGAATGATCCCATTTGGCCCTAGAGACTTCCCTGAATTCTGACTTTGCACAGATAACTTAGTGTCTGTCTTGACCATCGTGGGTTGACGATTCTGATGGATAGACAGGCACAGCATATTAGTACCTAATAACAAAATCAAATGGGTGAACTCGTGTATTTCCAGATGGAATTCCAGAAACAGAAAGAAAAAAATAGTACTGGGCCACCTTGGTTAGTAAAACCAATCATTGTCCACTCTGACCAAAATGAATCATTTAAAAAAAACAATTCAGTTAAAAAAAAAAGTCTGACTGCCTAGATTTTGACTGATTGTCAGAATACTTCACAAAGTGTGATGCAAGGATATGCTGATAAATTTTCAGTCAAACACTTAGTAGTTTCCTTTATCAAGGGCCCCATTTGCCCAGAGTCAGATTAGAGAATATTTATCTGAAACTCATGAGAACTCAATTGCAGAGACTCCTGACAGAATTCTTTCCTGTCCTTAAGGGGCAGGCTGTTTGTTGCTGTAGGACTGACTATATCGTCCTGTCACAATATAACTTTTGAAATCACAGGTATCAGGAATAAGCACAGAATTATTATTTTTAGATTATGGAAAGATTTCCTAGAGAAACTGAGATTTAGAAGAATCCACAGACCACCAAAGAAAACCAGCCTTGAAGCTCCAGCTGCACCTGCTCCTGGGGCTGGGTCCTGTGCTCTGTGGGTCCTGAGCGCCGCCTGGGGACCAGTTTCCTCCCTGCAGGGAAGGTTTGTGTCTGGGCTCTCACTGAAGTTTTCTCACTATCTCTTGCAGAGTAATAGGTGGCCATGTCCTCAGCTTTCAGGCTGCTCATCTGAAGAAGGAGCGTGTTCTTGGAGTTGTCTCTGGACATGGTGAATTGGCCCTTTATGGAGTCTGTGTAGTATGTACCACCCCTGTTATAGTCTATGTTTGCCACGCACTGCAGGCCCTTCCCTGGAGCCTGGAGGACCCAGTACATGTAATAGCTACTGAAGGTGAATCCAGAGGCTGCACAGAAGAGTCTCAGTGACCCCCCAGGGTTTCTCATATCGTCACCAGACTCCACCAGTTTCACCTCACACTGGACACCTGAAAATGTAAAGGCACCATGATTAGATGACCCACATACAAACAAATGCACTGAAAATTATACACACATACACAGGAAACTCTCAGTGATTACCATGTAAGATAGTCAAAATGAAAGCCAAGTTTGATTCAAAATTCATGATGTGTCCTCTGGACTAGCTCCTGGGATCAGAGACTCCAGAGACTGGGACTGTGTTCAGAGATCCCCTACACCAGGGGTTTTGGTGAGTTTATCAACAGGCAGAGAGCTGCATTTGCATGTTTCCTGGTATTTAGAAACAGATGACTCAAAAATTTGGACAAGACTCAGAGAATTGCAAACTCTTTCAAGGGAAAACCGCCCATGATAAGCATTTATCAAGCATTGCTCTAATCGTTACATATTATCAATTTTGGGGGGGGGCATCACTGCTCTCTGGTGGTGGGAGTAGGAGGCCCAGCCCCACTGCTGGAATTGAACCTCCGTCCCAGTGGGCCGCAGTCCCGCGCACAACCACTACGCATCAGGGCTCAGCCCTATTATCAATTTTTAAAACTAGTTTTTATCTGTAAAGTTTTCAGTATATACATAGCAACCTTTCTGTGTGGCACGAGAGCTCCCAATGCACCCCCTCTCGTTCCCCTTAAGATGTGGCTGCACATGCTGACAGTGGGTCACTCTATGCTCTGTTTATTGTGGGGGAAACTGACTGATTTTTCACATCAGTGATATTTGTACACTATGTACAAGAAGTTGTTCATAAAACATATCCACAAACATGCAGCATAGTGTCTTCTGATCTGGGAAATTCCAGTCCCCCTTCTTTTGTCATGGTTAGGAAAACTGGCTATTTATCACTTCTCTTCATGTTCTAAAAGAGTGAGCTTTCATATGATCAGCTTACTGACTGTATTCCTGTTATTCAATTTATCTTGGTTCCTTTTTAATTGTCAACTCTCTGCTGGATACTACTTATGCCCCCTCATTGTTTTCTAGCTCCATTAGTTGTGAATGGAGGTCATCATGTCAGAGCTTTACTTCTCTGCTGTACAAACACGAGTTGCTGTGAATTCCCTTCTAAGTTCTCTTCAGAGACTCCCACAGTATAATGTCTTGTGATTTCATTTTCCTTTCATCTAGTACAGCCATCCAGGATGTGAAAATCATTCACTACCAGTTAATGATACAATTAATATAGTCTATATCAATGCATTCCTCACTCACACCCACTCACTGCTGTGAGTCAGTGCAGACTTGCCATGACTCAGTGGGAAACAGGGAAGAGCTGCCCCTGGAGCATTTCTGCAGCTGTGCCTCTTTAAGGGAGCAGAAAGCCCGGGTTTTCTACTGTGGATCAACTGGTGGCTCAGAACCCCTAATATTTTAGGTCTAAGAATAATGAGTAAACCACTAACCATCAGGATTTATGCATGCATGCATACATGTATTTAATTGTGTTTATGCATATAACATATAAAAACATGAATATTGAAATTGATGTGGGATTTTGTATTATAGAAGACCAGATTTTAGGAGAAAACGTTTTGGAGGGAAAGGAGTCCCTAGATGCTAACAGGAAATTCCTTGCTCCTATGCCTCCCCTATTGCCCTTCCCCATAAGTCTGTCTCCTATGCTCTGTGCAGCCCATGATATTCCGCTAGTCTGATGTCATTAGTGCAGGGAAGGGTGTCCATGGGATGGCGCTGAGTCCTCTCACTGTTCCTCTCATACCGGCTTGGGCAGCTGTGTCCTCAGTGGAACTCAGCGGAGGGGAGAGCTCCTTGGCGGACATTCTTTTGGAGCTTGGGAGTCAACTCCATAGAGGTGGGTAATTGTTTTCTGCTACTCAAACATAATGATAAAAACGACCAATCGTTTCGTGCTTTGTGGTAGATCCAGCTCCAGAAATATGAAGCCACCAGAGACAGCAAGATTAAGGAGAGGATTTGTGAGGGATTCATCACTCCTGGGCACCAATTCTGATGCTGTTCTTTTGAGAGGACACCCCAGACAAAGAGAAAAATCAATGATGACATATAATGTAAACCTCTTTCACGTCTACTCATTTTTAGAAACTCTTTATGCTACAAGAGAGAAGTAACCAGACCAAATTATCTCTTAATAAACATAAATAAATAAATACATAAGGACAAATAATAAATACATAAGGACATAAATAAATAAAAACATAAGGACAAGTTATGTAGTTCCTAGAGAACTCTGACCACAACAGGGTGTCTTGCACTAAGTTTTGAAATTTAACTTAGAAATTGAAGGGGGACCGGTATGTTAGAAGCCCGAGGAGATAAAAGGAGAGATGCTGCTACTCTTTTCTCAAAAACTAAAAGAGCAAGTATAATGTCTTTTTATTTGGGGGCATTGACCTCTATTTATTAAAACCTCAAGATCCTTAAGCTGAAGAGCAGAGAAAATGTCTGGACACAAAAGGCATAGAGGGGGTTAAGAAGTTTTGATTTCATTAAATCACCCAACTGAGAGTGGACATTGATTCTCCCATGATTTCTTTGCATATTCTCTTGAGAGTTCACTCCTCTTTCTTTGTCCTAACATCTCAGTGCCAGTTGGGACAGTGAAACATGTACAGAGTTTTGAGATTCAAAATTGGCAAGGGACACGAGCAGGTACTTGACTAAAGGAGACATTCAAGTTGTAAATATATATTATTTATATTTTATAATATAATTATTCATTGGAGTTGTTATTGTTTGTTTGGTTCACTTTGTTTTCGAGATATTTTAAGAATAGTTACAAAATACCGCCCTATAATTTCTGGAAAGCATTTTAAACACTTTCACAGAATCTTTTTTAACATATATGTTCAAGCAGATTGTGGTGTGATTTGTCATTTTCATGAATTTTCAGTGTACTTCACATTTATACAGGATCCTTGAAAATTTTAATAATTTCTCTCTGTAACGTGCTATACTGATCAAATAACCTGAGAAGCTGTACAAAATGAAAACCACAATGTCAAGTTTGTAATAAGATGTCTGTCATATACAAATACTATAAATTATCTATCACGTACAAATGCTATAAAACTGAATGGTGTATGACATAAATAAAAGAAAACAATCTGACAAAGAAAAACAATGTGAGTGACAGTTTTGGGGAGGCATAGGAGAAGGGAGGCAGGTAAAGGAAGTGGATGTTAAACGCAGGGGCAAGGGAAAAACAAGTGATCCAACATTGATGGTGAGGAGAGCACAGAATGCCTGGTAGGGCTCGATCAAGGGCAACGTAACCAAAAGGAATTTCTAAAACCCAAATGAAGGTCAAATATGATAGTGGGACAATGGTAAAGTAAAAAGAAATAGAGGAAAGAACTAGGAGGCAAAAGGCCTTTATAAAGGTATAAAAACAGACTTGTACATATGTAAATATATCTATATATAACTATAGGGAAGTAGACCCATGTGCTTTTATGGTATGTATCAAGGTAGGAGATGAACATTGGATTTCCACTCAAGTACTCACTCAACACCAGAACCATTTTTTTCTACTAATCTGGCAATCCGTACTGCTCACCTCTCTGACACAATCGCTGCAGACAAAATGGTTGCATAAGCAAATGTGGGGAAGAATGCTAAACGTGCCTTGTTATCAAAAGATAAAGCATCTGAAGTTCCAAAGGCTTGAAAACAAACAAGGACCATCAGCTGAGAAAACAACAATATCCACATGGAAGAAACACATCAACCTGTGTGATCATGAGGTGTCCATGGGATTAGGCCTAGATAAGGCACCAAAGACACAGAACCAAAAATCATATCGATGTGAATGAGGGTAAGAGGAGAGTGTAGAATCAAAGCCCATCTGTAGAGAATTAGACATCTCCTTACTGAAGGGTCACAGGGAAGAGATGAGCCAGCCAGGGTGCAGCATAGCACTGATGAAAAGTGCATTTTTCCTTTAGTTCTTTAATGCAACCCTGTCCCTCCTCCCCACTATCATGATGGGAATTCTACCTTATAATTATGGCTAGACAAGACCATGTACATGGGTAAAGAAAAGAGCTGGAAACACAGGGAATTCAGGACAGAGTAAACTCCCAGGATGGATAATGAGAGTAGGCAGATCAGGAGAGAAAGGTATGGGGAGAATAGGGGAACTGACAATAATGATCTACAAATAACCCCCTCCCTGGGGCACAGACAACAGAAAAGTGGGTGAAGGAAGATGTTGGTCAGTGTATGACATGAAAAATTATAAGTTCTCAAGAGTTCATAAGGGAGGGTGGTTGGGGGAGGGAGACCATGCTGTTTCCAAGGGCAGAAGAGGTAGGAAAATGTTTTGAAAATGATGATGCAACAAAGGTACAAATATGTCTGACACAAAAATATGTTTGTGTGTATAGTGATAAGAGCTGTATGATCCCCCAATAAATTGATTTTTTAAAATCATCTTTAAAATATTAAATTTGTGATAGTGTTCATCTTGCTTGGCTCTAAAATCACTGTTCACAACCTTGTGATCAATCAGGGAATGCTTTCCATTGAGCAAGTCTGCTGCACAAGAACTCTTTAAAGGTGGAAGAGCCAGGATGTCTTCTTGCGGACTAAGATGGACCTGGGCAAGCTACGAGGTTTTCAATGTTCCCCTATGCTCATGAAAATATGGACAATGAATGAAAAAGATCAAAGATGAAGCAATGTATCTGAATTAAGACCATGGTGAATAATTCGATGTCATGATGGACTTCCAGCACAAAAAAACAATTATATACTGGATGATGTACACTTCTAAAGCTTAAGTGAAAGAAGTCAGGATATGATTACTTCATATCAAATACTTTGAACAGGTGTCAAGGAAATCAGAACTTGGAAAGGCATATCATGTTTGATAAAACATACGGTGGTTTAAAAGGATGACCTTTAGCAGCATAGATTGCTCAGTACCTGCAACAAAAGCCTCATACCTGACACCTGTGAGGAGGAAGCCGGACCTATGCATCATGTTTTTCCCCCTAATGTTGCTGTGAATCCAACTGATTTATTAGGACTTAAAACAGCAGAATGGAATGACCAAGGTCAAGGAAGTGAAAGCATTCACCTTTCATGTTGGAACCAGATAAGGCTACCAGTTAATACATATCTTATTTCGCACAGTGGGCAACTCAACTGCAGCCTCAACCAACAAATACAAAGCAGAGGGATTCAAAATGGCAATGAAGCAGCAAAGCTCTGTGATTGCTCATGGTTTTCCTCTGACCATAGAAAACCCCAGACCCGAGGGGAAATGATTGAAACTCATTGAAACGGGCATCAATTTTACAGGCTATACGATTAACCTAGAAAATCAGTTTTATACCCACGTACAATAGTGAAAGCTCTGTAAAAGAAATCTAAAAATAATTCCCTTTACAATAGCCACTGAAAAGATGAAATAAATTGGTATAAACCTAAGCACAGAAACAAAAGTCTTGTAGAAAGAAAACTCTAAGGAAGACACAACCCCAAATACCAAAAGACACTCCCGGCATCAAAGTAAAGGGCCAGGTTTGTGGACAGTAACCCGAGTTTTGAGACAATAGCACACTCTAGTGGTCTATGCTTGTCATGCCATTCGGATCCAGATCGCAGCGTCTATCTTTAAGGACATGGTAATAACTGACCAAGGTTTTAGAAATTATTTAACAATTTTTAAAATAAAATAGTTCCAGGTTAAGCAAGGTCAAAACTTCTGACCCCCGCCACTGTCAACTGCAAGTTCTGCACTTCAGGATCACCATCTACTCCTCAGGGGAAAAGATGAAGCTTCCTGATCACGGAAGGTTTTACTGTCTCTGAAGTCCAAAGGGGCAGTTATCTTTGTCCTGTACGGCTTCTATGAGTCTTCATTAACTCAACAGCAGTGGGTGGGTGCTGGAAGGAGGGGGCGATCCCTACAACTGCTCCTGAGATGGACCTGTGGGAAAAGGACAATGACAGAGAGCCACAAGGTCAGGTAGAAGATCTCTTTTTGTCTTGTGTCTCTGAGTCCTCAAATAGTCTGAGGGAAGACTCACTTGTGTTTCAGGGTTTCTGGATGTGATTTAGCTAGTCTCTAGAGAAGATACTAGAACACAATGAGCCATATATAAAGCCAGTTGTCACACAGAAGAATATGTTTCTTTAATCCAAGACAGTTGATCCACCGCGAAAGCTTTTAAAATTTATATTTTCCCAAATATTGACATTGAAGGCACAAACTTGCATACCTGTGCAATACAAACAGTGTGAAGTTCAATGATGTAATTAAAACCCCCCACCTTGTGTTTTGCACACAGGTTATATACAGTCTAACCAGTTTTGTCATATTTTTCAGTGATATCACTTACCAGTCTATCACTTCTTTCAGTGGAGTGCATTTCTGTTTTTCTTTATATTTGCATTCACTACACTTTTCTCTTATAAGGTAAGACAAAGTAGGACAGTTTCCATGGAGTATCCTCTCAATCTACTGCTAAACAGTGGGAATAAAACCAACTCAGGACACAGCAGAAAATCTCATCTGTACTCACACAAGCACCTGCTTCTGGTTCTTAGGCCTGTGAATTTGGACCAGAGCTCCCCCTGCTGGTATAAAGGTCTTACTTCAGAGCCCCAGCTCTCCTGCAGGGTGGATTTTGTAGGGGCTCACATTGATTTCTCCTCTTCTTGGCTCCAGTGGTCATTAGTAGTCACAGAGCTCAGCTGCCAGGAGAGCTGGTTCTCGGATGTGTTTGGGTCGATGCTAGACGACCTCTGAGTGACGATGTGCATTTGCTAAACCACCATGAGCTGTAGAAGCTTCATCCTGTGCACTCAAGACCTCTCCAAAGGCTCTGCCTGATCCAATCCCAAGTAGCACTGGTGCTGGAGACAGAGAAAGCAGTGATGGTGCAGGTGCGAGAGAGAGGGAGAGAGTCTATGAAGGTTTCGCCACTTGACCTAATGACTCCTGTAACTGCACGTGCGACAGAACCTCTGGAGACTTTGGAAACAAACTTTAGATGCCCCGTGTGTTTTTCAATCTTCTGTGACATGCTGCATCTCCCTGCCACTTCCAATGGGAGACCCAGCACTATCAGGGAGGAAGAGAGAGGAGGCAGACATTTCTGTATCAAAGGATTCGTGACTCAGAAGATTCTGGAATCCCCTGATTGCAGAGCAGGATGGTGGTGCTCTCATATAAGGCAGAAAACACAGCAGACATTTACCTATAAGCACTACTGGCTTTTATAAGAGGCATGTGGACTATGAATACTGCGCATGCACAGGCAGCACAGCTCCACAAGAGAGTATCTGCAGAGCAGGTTCTTGGAACAAGTCAGATGACAGTGAGATGTCAGAGATAGCAGTGCTGTGAGCCACAGGTATTTGTTGAATTAATAGGCTCACCAGATTCCAATATTTCCAATAAATTATAAGAACTCAGTGCACCTATACTGTTTGATGTAAACATATGCATCCACTAATTCATTCATTCACTTATTATTTGTGAGGTCTGAGAGCCAGGAACACACTAGACATTCTTCTGCACTGAGGTAATATCAGGAAAGCAAGCAACTGATCCTGAAAATGAACAATCTCTTCCTCTAAAACCAAACCCACAGTGATTGCAACTATAGTGACTCATAGGAAACCTGTAGGACTGATGAGAACTGCTCACTGGGCTTTCTCTGTGATTATTTGCAGGAATACACAATGTGTTCTTACTCAGGAGCAACCATCGACTGGTTTGAATCCCTGTCCCAGCGGTGAGCAAACACATCTTATCCCACAGCATCACCGTAGCCCTTCATATCTCTGCTCCAACAAACCCATATTAGAAGGCTTCTTAAATGTCAATATTACTACATCGACTCTGCACTATGAATAAGGACAGCCACAGGAAAAATATAGCCTTTGATTTGTAATATTGAAAAAGAATGATGAACGTACTGTGGGGCAGGCTGGAAATACAACAAGCAGATCTGTTTTGAAGGGAACACAGCCAGAGTGTTCCTGAGAATGCAGGGTGATGAGACTTTGCTTCTTGTAAGCTTATGATACCAGTCTCTTGAGGAAGACATCAACCATGATGAAGTAGGAGATGAAAGAAGAACAAGGAGCATCCTGAGATGGATTGACACTGTGGCTGGAACAATGGGGTTAAAATAGTCTTTGTGATTATGCTGTTGAACGAAGCATTCGTTAGTGCCGATGTACATTGAATCACTGAGAATTGAAACTGACTCTGGCACTTACATCATCAAAAATTAAACAAAACACCCAGCATTCTTCCCTGGATGAATAAGTGCAGGAGAAAAGGTATATTTTTATACCGGGAAACACATCTCGCAAAGGGAAATATGTAACAGAATACACTGTCTTTATAATTGCTCTTATGTTCAAGTTCACTGTGCCTTGACTAATTTTTGGTATCAAAGGTCTTGTCTACATATTTAGAGAACTTTAACCATACAAGGTGGTTTGGGGACAGAGACTCTGCATGAAAGAGAAGAACTATCTGAATAGGATGTTCTTTTCTTTACTACTAATGGGAGAAAGTTATTAGATCTTTATCCAAATGAGTCATCACTGAGTGGGTTTTAACTGCCAACCTTTTAGCTAAAAGTTGAGCAATTAATCATGTGCCATATACTTTTTTGGTCCAGATTCCCCTAAGTATAACTTACATATACCCACCTGTATTTTCTGCATATGAACATGTCTCTTCATGCTGACTGGTGTTAAGACATTATATAGATGTCTTCAATGTCGGAACTCGTACTACTTTTGCTCCTTGAGTGTTTATTGTAAGATTCTCTCCTAGACACTGTGTGATCTTAGTAGCAACCCTGGACACTCTCTGTGGTTCCAGGATTGGCTGACGTAGTTGCAATAACTAAGAGTGCCTCTAATAAAGGCCAATTATCCGATAATAGTTTTTAAATTAGAAACTGATACCAAGGGCTCAAATAGAAAAAAATGTTTTGAAAATGATGACAAGAGCACATTTACAAATGTAGTTTGCACAGTGGATGGGTGGATTGTGATAAAATACATATGAGCCCCCAGTAAAATGATAAAAATTAATTTAGAATCTTAAAAATCCAACCCACATGCAAAGAATAAAAAGAAATACTAAAGAAGAATTGATGTCTTTGAGTTATGGTGTTAGAGCATAATTTAGCAACATAATGGGCTGCCTGCAGATAAGCGGGTCTCTTTCCGAATAAGCACAGCTTGAATGTTTCTTGGCCGCATTCAAGTAAGACTTTATCTCCCTTCTGTAGGCATGTCATCCTGACGAACCAGAACCCAGAGAGTGGTCTTCCTCTTGGTAGACTAGAATTCCAATGAAACAGAGGCTTTCAAGGATCGTCACAGAGGCTGTGTGGATAGTGCCCATCCAGGCAGCGCTTCATCCTGCAGCACATAAGATCTCTGTGCACTGAAGCCAACTCAAGAGTACGTAACAATATCAACAATATTATCCAGGTCATTCTCAGCTTAAATAATAACATAAATGTACTTTTTTGAATGTTCACTGGAATGAAAATTTTGGACATCCATCTGATGGCTTGGAGAAAATGTGGGGCTCACGTGAGAATATTTTGCTGCATTAATGTTTTTATAACAAGACTGGTGGTTTAGTGATCATGGGCTGAGATCTGTGTGAACCCATCAGTTTGAAGCCATCAGCCTCTCAAGGAGGAAATAAGAGGATTTCAACTCCCACAACCAGTTACAGCCCCAGAAACCTACAGAGGTGACTCCATAAGTTGTCATCAACTCGATGGCAGTGTGCTTGGTTCTTTGGAATATTTATAATTAACTTTGACAACAAGCAGCAGGAATTAGTACCCTGAATTGTAAACTGAAGCCTCATTAATACATACTGGCATTTCTGTGAATTCTGCCTTTGGATAGATGGTGAAACATAGACAAAGCCACCTCTGATGAAAGAAAGCATGTTCAGATACATGAAGATTCCCGAGAGTCTGTGCTTGGTGGTGCCTAAAGAGATGGAGACAAAGTGGAGAAAAACACAGCTTTTGAGAGGAAAACATCACTGACTTCTCTCTTTTGCCTCTGCTGAAATCATGGTCTTTTGCAGGGAGGTTTGTGTGTGGGCTCACAATGATTTCCCATCACTGTGTCTTTAGCACAGGAATACATCCTCAGGATTCACAGAGGTCTGTTTTAAATAAACCTGACCCTTGGAGGTGTCCCTGACACTGGTGATACTGACTCAGGACTGGAGAGCTGAATCATACCTTGTGCCTCCATTATCCGATATTGCAGCAACCCACACCAGTCCCTTTCTTGGAGCCTGGCGGATCCAGTTCACAGTATTGCTGGATAAAGAGAATCCAGAGACAGCACAGGTGAGAGACAGGGTCTGTGAGGGCTTCACCTATCCAGGGCCTGACTCTTGGAGCTGCACCTGGGCCAGGACACCTGGGAATAAAGAGAAACACAGTGAGTCCTGTGCTCAGATGCTGCCTCCCCAGGCTTCATCCGTGACTCCCTGAAGCACTTACCTCCTGCAGCTGCCTTCAGAAAGATGAAAACCCACATGTAATTCATGTTCATGTGGATAAGGTTCATGACACCCAGAAAATGCTCTCCAGGGTGGTAAGGAATAAGAATTTAAGTCATGCATGATGTGTTTCATGGGACTGGTATTTGCATGTGGGAGGAGAACTTGTCTGTAAAGGTGAAAGGGCTGAATGGTGACTTTATTTGGGGGACTCACAGTAGAAAAGTGATGCTGGTGATATTCTTGTGATAGCACAGTGCTCTGAGGTCTTTACCAATCATATGAACATCTGTGCAGATTTCATGTTCATTACCATCAAAAGTACCCAAATGATCAATTGAAATTAAATATAATATCCATCATCACAATGTTTTGGATTCAATACCAGATCAACCTACATTTTTCATACATCTGAACACATAGGGAAAATGTATGTCATCTCAAATCATTCCTTCCTCTATTACATTTCACAATATTTGGAAAGAATGAAAAGATTTCAATGCTATCTTCTATATTTAGAGTTGGAATTAAAAGGTTTCCTAACAACATGTTTATCTGTGGGGGTAAAAAACACAGAAATGATTGAATGCCTGGATTCTCAAAGACTTGAAGATAATCGAGTCACCATACAGCACAGAAACCGCAAAGTCCACATGGAAGAAGAACACCAGCATGTGTGATCAAGAGGGGCCGAAGGGAGCAGATATCAAGCACCAAAGAACAAGAATCACATCATTACAAAGGAGAAGGAGAGCGCGGTGGGGACCTAAGGCCCACCGGTGGGTAATTGGTCACCCCTTTACAGGGGAATCATGGGGAGGAGACAGACCAGTCAAGGGACAGGCAGGCAGTGATGATGCATACAAGTTTCCTCTGTTCCTCAAGCCTTCCTCCCCCGCCCCAACCATCATGTTCCCAACACTACTTTACAAATCCAGATGGACTGGAGAAGTCACACTAGTATAGAGGGGAGCTGGAGATATGGGGAAACCAAGATGGATGGGCCCATTCGGGCCAAAGGTTAGATTGGAGATGCTGGAAGGGTAGAGAGAAGGTGGGGTAGAGAGATGGAACCAACGGTAAGGATATACACACAAGCTCCTATTTGAAGGATGGGCATCAAAGGAGTGGGTTGGGGGAGAGATCGGGCAGTGTAAGATATGAGACAACAATAACAATGTATAAAGAATTGAGGGTTGGTGGGGAGGAGAGAGCAGAGGAAGAGGGGAAGGGATGGAAAAGCCGATGCTAGGGACTTAAGGGAAAAAGCGGACGATTGGAGAACAATAATAGAAGTGGACATGTGAGGGTGCTTGACGAGTATGCTTATTTATGTATTGTGAAAAACGATGTATGAGCCCGCAATAAAATGATTTAAAAAAATAAGAAGAAGCTTGTTTTCCTCCCATGAATTAGTACTTGGGATGGGTGTTGGGCTCAGTGTATTCAGAGATCCCTCATTGACAGCCTCCATTATATACAGGAGAGGTGATTCCTGGGTTCACACTGTCTTCCAACTTCTGTGAGTTACACAGCAACATTGTCTCTGTCCCTAAGCTTTCAGATTCCTGGTCAGAGAGTTACCTGGAGTTGTCTCTGCAGGTATCCTGCCATGTGCAGTAGAGCTACCACAGTGGTCAGCATAGCAGTTCTCGCTGACTAGGCCCTGCAGTCCTTGTCCGGGCTCCTGTGCTCTCTTCTTCCTTCACTTGGTCGAGAGCTGGAGGGTCCTTAGCACCCCTGCAGGTCAGCTTTCTCCCTGAGGATAGTTTTATGTCTGGACTCACACTGACTGTCCTTCACTGTGAAAAACTTTAGAGGTAGAGTGCTAAACTTACAAAAATTCTGAATTGGGGACAGCAGAAGGAAGTATGATCTATAGATACAGATATTTATATAGATATAAAATTGAAATATATTCCATAATAAATATTGATTAAGAAAGAATTCTGAACAAAAAGAAAGAAATCTACCTGAAAGACATTGAAAGTGTCAAGGAGAGTTTTGGTTTCATTCTTTCCACAGGAAGAGAATGATACTTAAAGAAGATTTCTATTCAAAATAATTGAAATAAGAAAGTAATTGAGTTATTTATTCCATGTTAAGAAGGAAGTTGTCAAGTCAGAATTATTTTAATGGGTTTCTGTGATGTGAGTGATAGGAAATTTTACAGCTTTTGGCAATTGTTGAACATGATAATCTAATGCCACTGAATTATGCATGAGAAGAATGCTGAAAATATTTTGCTGCATATATATGTAACATGAGAAAAATACATTTAAAAACAAAGAATAATTTTTTCATGCTTAATAAGAAACCAATTGCATGTCTTGCTGATACAAAACACTTCAAAAACTAGTTAAAATATTGAACTGGAAAAGAGATTAGACATAGGCCATAAATTTGAATTTTAAAAATTGTTAGCGATGGTGTAGTCTTTATTTAGTATTTTCTCATTTCCCTCTCATTTTATTTGGAGCTAATAATATCAATTTGTAGTTCAAATGCATCGAGCTGTATTGTACAATTGCTACCAAAATTAGTTTCCAAACACCCTCTTCCTTCTTGAACTCCTTGGCATCAGCTTCCTTTTGTCCCACCCCCCACTGTGGGCCCCAGAATCCTGCTTTTCCTTTCAATATCAACAGTTTCCAAGTGACAAGTAGAACGAGAATGCCTCAGGTATTCCGTTTGTCAAGAGAGAAAAATATGTAATAAAGATCATAGTAAAGTGTCATGGTGGTTTTTCTAGTTCTACTTCAGAGAAGGGTAGTTGCTCCTTTCAAGGCTGCATTCAGCAGGAGAAAATTTAGACAGAAAAAAAAATGAAAACACAACATTGTCCTTGGGGATGCTGAGAGCTAACAGGGGAAGCCTTAATTACAACAGGACATCCTGTCACTCATCTGGGCCTTTCTAGGACTGGGTGTCTGTGCTCAGTGGGTCCTGTGCGCCCCCTGCTGCCCAATGTCTCCCCTGCAGGTGAGGTTTGTGTCTGACTTCCCCTCACTGTGCTCCTCTTGCGCAGTAATACACGGCCGTGTCCTCAGCAGTCACGGAGCTCAGATGCAGAGAGAACTGATTCTTCGATGTGTCTCTGGTGATGGAAAGTCGACTTTGGAAGGACGGGTTATAACTTGTACTACCACTATACTCGATGTATCCCATCCACTGCAGCCCCTTCGCCGAGGTCTGGCGGATCCAACTCCAGTAGTAAACACTGGTGATGGAGTAACTGGAGACCGTGCACTTGAGGGACAGCTTCTGGGATGGTTTCACCAATCCTCGACCGATCCTGAAGCTGCACCTGGAACAGGACGCCTGTAAATAAAGATCATTGGTCTCTCTCGGTTCCCTGAAGTCAAACCATGCCCAGATTTCACACTCATCTCCGAGACCCTCACCTTGGGGAACTGTCACCAGACACAGGAGAACACACAGCAATAGCATCTTTAGACCACAGCTCTGCTTTCCCAAGAGACTCACAGTCCTGTCAGAAGAGACCTGACAGCCGTCAGTGCCGAAAGGAGGAATTTTAAATAAGTGCTTGAAGAATCATTTGCGTAGGAGGGAGCCCTGTGCTTATCAATAGAGGCTCCTTTGTTTCTTCTCAGTCCATTATAGGGAAGTTCTTCTTTTGAACCCGTCTGTGTGTTAGTCTGTAGTGAGAGAGCATTTTTGCTAGCAGGTGTCTGTGAATGGTCACAGGACAGCCCAGCATTTTTGAATGCAGTGTCCACCCCTTTCAGCCCCTATTTGCTCCTGCCATGACTCAGGCTCCCATATATATTGTGCATCAGAATCTGGGCAGGACAGAGTTCCTTGAAATCACCAGATGCATCCCACAGTGTCTTCAGTACCTCACACTCTCCAAATCACATTTCATTTTTATACACTGATGTCACTTATTCAACCTCCTCAAAGTCCTTGGTAATTTTCATATGTGGCAAATATGTTTCTGAAGAATGAATGTGACCAGTTTCAAGGAGTTGGGGCTTGATGATGCCTCAAATATCCACCTCTCCCATGACACCATTTAGTGCCATTTTCCACCCATTCCTCCCTTGAGTATATTCCTCAAGTTTCTGGGCCCTGTGACTAGTTGCAATGTCCAACTGAAACTCATGGATGCTTGAGAAAATGACTCATGTGGGGCTGGGTGCACTTCAGACCATATTTCTAAGGTCAGGTGGGGTAGGGACCAGGGGCTGTCCTCCACTTCTGCCCTGTATTTCATTATGCATATATGCCCGAGGCCTCTGGCAGGATGTCTCCAGTAGGCATAGGTCTCCTACTAATGTTAATCAGCCAGGTCTTTCCCTACCTTGGCCATGATCATCGCAAACCCTGCTGCTCTGACATGCAACACAGTCACTACAACCCAGTGGCTGATGGCTAAGGAAAACCTCAGTGTGAGTAAAGTGATTCAAATGCCATCCTGTTTCAGGGAAGAAGTTGCCAACTAGAAAAGGTGGTTCCCACAAAAGACAAGGTTTTAACTCTATGGCCTCTAAGAAATGCAAGATTGTCAAGAGAGACCCCTTTGCTTGGCAGATAATGTTCAGAAGAATGCAAAACCAGTCAAGTGTGATGACTTCATATGTCAGAGAAGAGTGGGAAAGAGTTGTTTAATAGACAGGGCAAAGTGAAAATAAGTTGGCCAAACTAGTTCAGATTCTGAATCAAAA
>PVJH01036187.1:5753-19094 GCA_004026705.1 Nesogale talazaci | reverse complement strand
CGGAGGGGGGGAGGGGGGAGCAGATTTCCTGCGGGGCGGCCGAATGCATATGGAGAGTGGATTTCCTGCAGGGAGGGTGGCGGCGGAGACGGACCGAGTAAGTTTCTGGCCGGGGTGGCGGCCGCGGCGGCGGGGCGGTGCGCGGCGAGCCGGCGGCTTCCAGCGGGGTTGGCGGCGCCGGGGGAGCCGGCCGGGGCGGGCGGGCGGGCGCGGGGTGGGGGGGGGGGCGGCGAGGGGCCGGGCTCCCCGCGGGGGAGAGGGGCTCGCATCTGGGGAGTATGTTTCCTGGCGGAGCGATATTTGTTTACAGGCTGAGGGCCGTACTGTAAGTGAGTAGCGCTGCGAGCGGGCGGGCGAGCAGGCAGCGCTGACATATATTAATATTGAAATTACTCCCTCAGCTCGGCTCGCCCCCCGTGGCACCCCCCGCGCGGAGACCGCTCTCCTTTTTGGATGGCCCGTGCACTTGTTGCGGAGACAGCTAAGGTAGGCAAGACGCTTATTAAGTTTCATTAAAAAAAAAAAATAGTTGGGGGATGCTCCGTGAAAAGACGGGGGGAGGGGAGGGGAGAAGTGGGGGACGGAGAAGGAAGAGCCGCCTCCCCCCCCTCCTTTCCTGACTTTCAATCCGCCAGCGGGGCCTGCTCCCTGCCGGCGTCTGGCCCGCCCGCCTCCCTCGGTGGGCTGCCCGGGGTCCGGGCGCGGAGAGGGGGCGGTGGGCGCGCCGCCCCGCAGCGCGGCCCCAAGAGCGGCGGCGGCGCGGCGGCGTGTGCTGTTGCAGGGCGGCGATGTCATAAAGCCTTCCTTCTTCCCGTCGAGAAACCGCAGGACCCTGGGGAGGTGCCTTTGGGGGTTTCTGACGTGATGCCTGTGCGTGCCCCTGCGCCCGCGGGCTCCGTGGGGGCCGGGTCCCCGCGCAGAAGTTCGCGCGGCCACCCGGACGGGAGCACTTGGGGAGAGCGCGAAGTTGCCGCCGGTGGTCCGCGGGAAGGGCCGTGTAGAAAGAGGAGGACCTCGCCGCCGGGCCCGGGCCGGGGAGCAGCACCTGGCGGGCGGGCGCTGGGCCGTGGCGTGTGCGCCTGCCACCCTGAGCGGGCGAGAAAACGCCTCCCGGCTCCTCCGTGTGCCGTCCGCCGCCCTGCAGGACGACCTCGGGGGGCACGCGCCGCACGGCCGGCGCAGCGCGGGCGAGAGCGCGTGGAAGCCGGCTGCTGGCAGCGTGGCCCGGCCGGTGCTTGCGAAGAGACTGCAGGGGGCTCATGCCTCGAAGCCAGCGAATCCAGGTATGGCCGGACAATTCCTAAAAATGAAAAAAAGCAAAAGCCAGCCACGGCTACCTGGATGCCGGCCCGGGTGCATTTTTCTGCACGCCACCGAGAGAGGCTTTCGGAAAGGAGTTTGACGTTGTCCACTCCATAGGAACCTTCTGCACCAGGCGTGGGGTGACTGATGGGAACGCTGACTTGCTTAGAGGACCCCCGAGCGCCGCCCCAGCAGGCATGCCCAGCACTTCACTAGTTAACCAGCAGGCTTGGCCTGTCTTCCCCCGTCTTCCCGGTCCCCAGCCAGCCAGATTCCTACAGATGTGTGAGTCCTGGCGCTCAGGTTCACCGTGGGTGGCGCTGGGAGATTTAACTTCCCGAGGAGGGCCGCAGAGTCCAACTGAGAGGTGGAGGCTGTCAATGTTCTGTAGAAAGGTTGATTTCTATGCCAAGGGAAGACCGGTAAGAGTTAAAAAGAATCGGCATGTTCTGCATGGACTGGGTCCCCTCCCTAACCCCCCCACCCCCTTCCCCATCATCACATTTCTAGATTGAGGAGCTGCTGTTCCACAGTTTAAGAGTTGAGTTCATTAGGAATAAATATTATCGCCAATTAACTAGGCGTTAGAGTTAAACTACTTAGCTATGATTATTTTTACCAGCTGAAGATCTGAGTTGGCTTGGTGAATGTTGGGAGGCTAAGCAAATTCTGTATGTGTGTTTACCCCAGGGCAATGGGATTATTAGCTCGCCTAACCTGGACGCCAACATCCGTTATTCAGGGTTTTTTTTTTTTTTTTGCTTTTGTTCCCCCCCCCTTTATATTTATGAGATGTATTTTATTGTCTTGCGTTGGCCATTAATCAAGGCACAGGAGCCCCCCCTCCCATCTATAGAGAATGTTCTTGTGGTAATAAAGATTTGAAGGCCCATGAATCATAATTCACTTCAGGAAAGAAAAAAAAAAACACAAAACAACCAACCCTCAAACCCAAAACAACCCTATGGAGATTGTCAGGATTTGATTTATAAGGATTGATAGCCAAGTGACACACCTCTTTGAGCCCCGCCCTTCAGGCATGTCCATTTTTGCCAAAGGATTGTTTAGAAGCCAGCTCGACATCTCAAGAAGAGGGTTTTCCTTCTGCTTTCTGGGCGCTGAGAAGATGAATTCTGCAGGTTCTGTAGTAGTAAACACGGGTCTTTTCACAGCTTGGTGAGCAGGCTTCCCCATAGCAGGCATGTGTTCATATCACGCAGCCTTTATGGGAGCTTGCTGTGAAGGGAGTTTGTCCTACGCACACCTCTGCGAGCTGAACCAAACAGCTGTTCTGAAACCGTGTGGTAAAGGAGCACGCGGGCCTGTCCTCCTTTAACCTGCTCGGGCCTGTGGTTTTTGTTGAGTGTGGAGCTTCGGTTGTATAAGAGGGGACAGACTGTTGTTTTCTCTGCTGCTTATGTAAGAAAATGTATGGTCAGAAAAACAAAGCTGCTTCTGATGTTCTCTTTCGCTTTCTTTAATTGGAAGATGAGGCGTGGTATTCAAAAGCATTGGTTGGTTGGGAAGTATCAGGGTTCTCCATAAAGTTGGTTAATTCCATCTAGGCTCCGGTTGGTACCGTAGTGGGGGAAAGAATCACAGGAAGAGAAAGCAGAAAAGGAGAGAGTACTTACCTACGTGGGGCCGTTTCTGGCTTCAGATGACCATGCTGCAGTCCCTGGCCTCATCTGTGAGTTCCCATCTAGCGCTGGGACTCTGACTGAAGTCTTGTGCAGGGAGGGAGGGTTCAGGCGGTCTTGACAAGTCCCTTCCTGGGCCAACGGCCAAATTGCTTCATGGACGTGGGTGAGCTGATTAACTTCTGTTTTTGTCTTCATGAGGAGACAGGGGATGTTGGCATCCCAGAGAGGACTTTTGATGGAGCGATCTGGTCAAATTCAAGACAACCTGCATAAAAGACTACGAGGCAGTCTTGTGGGTAGGGGCGGAGGGAAATGTGGGATTGATAGCCTACTTTAGGTGGGTCATCGAGACTGGGGCATACAATCTCAGACCCCAGTAATAATTTCAGCTCTCCTTGGAAGTTTTCCCTCCATCCTGCTGGTTTACCTGCCTAGTGATGCTTAGGCCCAGGCTAAGGTTGACTGAGTTGTTATTCCAAGACTGCAGAAGGACCTGGCCTTGGGGGAGGAGTGAGTGGGAGACCAGAAAACCCATTGTGGCTTTACCAACTTGCTGTAGAGAATTCATGTGGGGGGTCATTGGGATCTGTCTGGACCTTTTCTGGATATTCATTTCTGGAATATCACTATGAGCATTTGGGGGCGGGGCGGGGCAAGCTCCTCATGTTTGTCAGCTTTGAACCGTGGCATGAGCAGTCGACATACAGGCATGATGGCTCAGGCCAGCCCAAGCGGTAGGAGCAGGCCCTGGTCCCCCCTGCCCTAAAAGCAATAGAATTCCGTTCATTTTATTTCCGACCTCATTGGACTGGGGCTGAGGAAGGAGGGGGCGGGGTGGGGGTGGGGCTTGGAGTCAGCTGGGATCTCGTGGAGTAAGGAGATTTGTGAGTTGGTGTGTTGGAGGAGAACCGGTGAAACATAATTGATTCCTTTTCTGGGGGGCAGTGGGAGCAGGAGCAGCTGGCTTCCAGCTACTACTGCCCTGCTTCTCCGCAAGGGGCCTGGGGCGCTTTTAGGGACAAGCCCAGGCGGGTGTCGTGGGTCACAGGTGTTAGCTGTCTGTGTGCTCCCGGAGCTGGACAATCTCAGAAGCCCCAGGCGACACGTCTGCTCTCCCCAGCAGGCCGACTATGAGTGGGCATCGAGCTGGTGGCAGTGGGCCTGTTGGTTGTTCTCCCCCAGGTTTAGGGTTCACCATAGTTGGTGACAGGGGGCCCAAGCGCACCAGGGCCGCGAAGAGGGCCTCGGCCTGGCAGTGTCTCGTCCTGCCATGCACGCGGTCTCCGCGAGCGGAGGGTAACAAGCAATGACAATGACATCGTCCTAGCGGCCAGACCTTGATGCCCAGCTCTTTCTTCGTCAGCCTTATCTTCCCGGTTTAAAAAAAAAAAGTGCACTTTTAATGTAAGAGCCCTCGGGGATGCTGTGTTAGATCGTTTAGGTGGTCGGGGTGGCTGCTTACGGCGTCTTTGGGTTCATTTGGGTTTATTCAGGAAGCAGATGGGGTTGGCCTCTCTCGCACGGAAGGCGGACTGGGGACACGCCGGGGTATGCTAAACTGTTACGCTGCTGTGTAGCAGCAACAGCAGGGTGATGGCTTCCTTGTAGAGGAGGAAGAGGGCCTGTACGTCTGAATGGCAGTGCTGACAACTCCAGGCTTGTAGAACTAGGGAGCGTGCTTCCAACAGCCCTGATCCATTCATTCCTTCACGTCAGCAGCTCTTCCTTGAGTCACCTACTCTCGACCAGGCACAGCGTCAGGCTCTGGGAATACCGGACATCCTCTTCTCCCGTGGACCCCCTGGGTAGTGCAACAGTTAAGTCCTGGGCTTAGCAGGTTGGATCCACTCAAAGGCTTCTGGGGGGGAAAAAAAAAGGTCGAATGCTCGAATTCCAGAAGATTCAACCAAGCAAGCAGTCAAAGCCCTTGCTGTCCAGCCAACAGTGGCCCACGCCGATCCTATAGGGCAGCGTGGAACTGCCCCAGAGGCTCTCCAGGGCTGTATGTCTGTACCAGAGTCTACTGGCACCTCTTTTTCCCAGGGAACTGCTGCTAGGTCCGAACCACCAACCCTGTGGCTCGCAGCGGAGCCCTTCAGCACTGTGCCACTCCACCAGGGCTCCTCTCAAAGGTCACAGCTGTGGAAACTCTGGACCGTGGTCCCACGCTGACATACACAGGATGACCAGAGCGGGGATCAATGTAGCCTGCTGTTGTCCATTTTTGTCTACGCGCTCGTTCCACCCTCCTACCCTCCAGTTTCTAGTTCAGAGACAGGCAGACTTATGAGAAAGGTTTCTTGTCAACCGCAGGGGGCAGGGGTCTGGACTTTCTCCGGGAGAGGCCTTCTTGAGGAGCGGGAATGGGAGAATGCAACGTCAGGCAGCAGGGAGCTGGTCTAGACGGACTTTGGCTGTCGGAGTCACTAACAAGACGCTCAGGGAGTCCTTAGGTGCTTTGAGTGAAGGTCTTGACTCCTCTAGAAAAGATTGGTGCTTGGAACCGGGCGAGGTGCATCTGGAAGGTTTCGCAAAGACTGTTTTGCACACATGGGTCATTGTCATACGTTGGAATCAGCTCAATGTCCTCTTGCATCCAGAGCAATAGAAACCGAGGTACGATCTGCACCATGCCAGGAGAGAGGGCAGCAGGGGATGATCGTGGAGGGCTTAGTAGGCCTTGGCAAGGTGTGGCCTTTATGTGTCATGGCCTGGGGAGCCTGGCAAGGCTGGAGTGGGCAGTGACATGTCCTCCCTCACTCATGTTCAAAGCGGGAGCCTGTTGGGGTCCATTAGCATGGAAGGGCCGGATTCGGAACTGGGGAGCGCAATAAAGAGGCTGCTGCAGCAGGCCACATGGCGATAGGCTGGGAGGAGGATGGAGAAAAGCAGTGGGCAGGAGATGCATGTGAGAGGCAGGATGGTCAGGGCTCGTAGATGGGTTCGTCAGGGAGAAGGGGGAAGGAAGCGAGGCCGATCCCGAGGTTTCTAGCTGGAGAGTTAGGAAGACGGTGGTGTTCCTTGTGGGATGGAGAGTGGGGCAGCTGCTTCTGCTTGGGCACCACTAAGTCTCAAATGCTGGGAAGGCATCTAAATGGGCGTGCCACAATGGGCAGTGCTCGAAAGGCGGCAATGTAGAAACCGTCAACATGGAGATAGCTAAGAGGAGAAAGGACTGTGTGTGTGTGTGTGTGTGTGTGTGTGTGTGTGTGTGTGTGTGTCTGTGAAGGCTTTTGCTCCAGTCAATATAGGTTGAAAGTGTAGGTTAAAACAGTAGATCCTGCCAACCAATGAAAATGAGGCTGCTGCGGTAAAGTGGAAGCCATGGCATTTGGCAAAGCGGAAGCTGTCGGTGACATTCGGAGGCACGCTTTCTGTGGAACGATGAGGTGGGATGGGGCCTGGAGGGTGGGGCGAGGCCCTGAGGATCCTGGGTAGACAACTTTTTTTGGCAAAGGAAGCAGAGAAACAGAGTGGGGGCTAGAAGGACAGGCCTTAGGAAAGGTTTTCCATTTTGCTGCAGGGGGTGGGGGCATAGTTGTGTGCCATGGAAGAGGGTTGATAAAGAAGCAGTGATTGATTAGGAGAGAGAGTTAGGAGATCACTCTTGTAAAAGGAGGAGGCCTTGGCTAGGGGAGGGGCACTTGCTGCATTGTGACAGGAGATGACAGGGGAGCGAGATGCAGATGAATGGCAGGTGGAGCCCGAGGCCCGCGCTCCCTGCACAGGACCACGAGGGCACGGTTTCTCCAGGCTTCTGTCCAGTGGACTCAGGCCTGCAGACCAGCTGGAGACTGCAGGGTTAAGACTGCATCCAAGATTATGCTGCGTTTTTTTTTTTTTTTTTACCCTGAGCATTTGACTGCATTACCGGGCCGCACAGAGCAGAGAGCGGATTCTTTCACTTGGGGAAAAGGATCTTCAGTTAAAGTCATTTGGGGCTCGAATTGGATTGACTTCAAAACTGTGATTGGAAAAAGACTGCTGTGATTTTTTTTTTTTTAATACCAGCCTTTTCCCAAAGTTGTTCGGCACCGTATAGCAAGACGCTCCAAGAACAAAATTGGCAAAGGCTTGCCCCTCTTTCCGGCTGCCAGTCACAAAAACATCCCTTACCCCAGCCTTGGTGCACCGCCCCCCTTGTGGTGAAACCTGGTGGTTGGTGGGGGAGGTGGGGCAAAAGACTCTGGGGGAGGAGGAATGGGGAGACCTGGGTGGGGTCAACCTGCTTGCGAAAACTCTGGACAAAACAGCCTACGAGCCCATCTCTGCATCTGTAAGAAAAGAGAGTAGTACCATCTGCCCCCCCCATGCCCTTAGAGTTGTGAGGATGGCATCAGATAGTGTACAGAAAGTGTCACATAAACCGTCAGAGGCAGAATGCCCCTGAAGCGGGGGGTGACCTGACCTTCAGTCAGCTCCCCCTTTCAGATATCAAACCTGACAAGCAATGAAGAGCCCCCCTTCCTTTCCCAAAGCTTCTACTCCATGCCTGTTGCCTGTTCACCAGGTCTGCACCCAGTGGGGTGCCCTCCTTGTAGCCTCAGGCCCTTTGTGGCTCTTGGCATGAAACTGCTGTCACAGGCCCCATAACCAGAAATGTCACCTGGCAAGTGCAGGTCAGCATAGGCTCAACCTAGAGGTGCAGATGCTGATCTAGAATCAGCATTTGAAAACTGCCCATCGAAGAGCCCTCTGAACTTGACAGGTCTTCCCCTCCCCCTAGACCTGTGTGACCTAGGAGCTGGGCAACCTTGAATCCATCCAAGAGCCTTAGCTGAGAATTCCAGGTGTCTTCATTTGCATTCAGTATTTGTTTTGCAAATGAGGACCATTCCATGAAGCTGCTAACCAGTGGCCACTGCATGGATTCTCCAGCTCTGGGCCACACCACCTGTGTCAGAGGAGAACTGGGCTCTATTAAATTTTCAGAAAGATCACCAGGCCTTTCTTCCTGTCACCTGGGTGGGCTTGACCCTTCAACAAGGGCACCCTTTAGCAGTTTGTATTGCCCAGAGACTTACAGCTTTGTTGCTGTAAGACTCTTAGCAGTCGTGAGAGCAGGTAGAACCACTCCATATGGGTTTCTATGTTGTCATCTTTAAGGAAGATCACCAGGCCTTCCTTCCTGGGTGCTGCTGGATAGGTTAGAGTCAATAAATGTTGGCATTGCCAGTCAAGCACGCAACCAATGTGCCCCCAGGATTCTTTTTTTTTTTTTTTTTAATTGTGGCTCTTCTTTTATTTCACCATTTTATTGGGGCCCAATACAACTCTTATCACTATCCTTCCATCCATCCATTGTGTCAACCACATTTGTACATTTGTTGCCATCATCATTCTCAAAGCATTTTCTTTCTACCTGAGTCCTTGGTATCAGCCTTCCATTTCCCTCTCCCGACCCCAACCTCCTTCCTTCATGAATGTTTGATAATTTATACCGTAAATTATTATTTTGTCATATCTTACATTGACCGATAGCTTCCTTCATCCATTTTTCTGTTGTCCACCCACCTGGGAGGGGGTTGTATTGTAGATCGTTGTGATTGGTTCCCCTTATCTCCCCCCAACCTTTCCCTTCCCCTCCTTGTATGGCTACTCTCAATATTGGTTCTGAGGGGTTTATCTGCCCTGTATTCTCTGTGTTTCCAGCTCTAATCTGTACCCGTGCACATGCGCTGATCTAGCCGGAATTGTAAGGTAGAATTGGGGTCATGATAGTGGTGGGGGAGGAAACATTAAAGAATTAGAGGAAAGTTGTATATTTCAACTTTGCTATACCGCACCCTCACTGGTTCATCTCCTTCCCGAGACCCTTCTGTAAGGGGATGTTCAGTTGCTTACAGATGAGCTTTGGGTCTCCACTCAGCACACACACACCCATCATTGCAATGATATGATTTTTTTGTTCTTTGATGCGTGATACCTGATCCCATCGACATCTCATGAGCACACTGCTGGTACTTCTTCCATGTGAGCTTTGTTGCTTCTCAGGAAGATGGCTGCTTGTTTACTTTCAAGTTTTTAAGACCCCAGACGCTATATCTTTGATAGCCAGCCACCTTCAGCTTTCTTCACCACATCTGCTGATGCACCCGCTTTATATTCAGCGATTGTGTTGGGAAGATGAGCATCATGGAATGCCAGTTTAATAGAACAAAGTGTTCTTGCGGACTGAGCCCTGGTGGTGTAGTGGTTGTGCGCGGGACTGCGGCCCACTGGGACGGAGGTTCAATTCCAGCAGTGGGACTGGGCCTTCTACTCCCACCATCTGAGAGCAGTGATGCCCAAATTTAAAAAAAAAAAGTGTTCTTGCATTGAGGGAGTACTTGAGTGGAAGCCCAGTGTCCATGTGCTACCTTAAAACTAAACCTATAAATGCACGTAAATCTACTTTCCTATCGTCATACATAGATATATTTACATATGTGCATGCCTGTATTTAGATCTTTATAAATGCCCTTTGCCTCCTAGTTCTTTCCTCTCCTTCATTTTACTTTGCTCTTGTCCCACTATCATGTCCAGCCTTCATTTGGGTTTCAGTATTCCTCTCGGTTACATTGTCCTTGATCAAGCCCTACCAGGCCGCCTACATCCTCCTCATCAATTTTATGTCACTCGTTGTTCCCTTGTCCTTGGGTTTGTGAACACCCACTTCCTTTCTCTGACCTCCCCTTCTCCCATATCACACCCCACCCCCAACGGTTGATCCTGCTTTCTCCTCCAGATTCTTTATCCCACCTATCTTATCTAGATAGACCTGCAGAGATACAGAGCAAAACAAAAGAAAGCAAAACAACAGTGAAAAACTAATGACAAACACACACCAAAAAGCCTCTAAATAGTTCAAGGTCTGTTTGTTGACCTTTAGGAGTGTTTTTTTTTTTTTTTTTTTGGCATCACTGCCCTCAGGTGGTCGTGGGAACTACCCAGCCTTGCTGCTGCTGGATTTGAACCACCAAGCCTGTGGGCCGCAGTCCTGCACTCAACCACTACGCCACCGGGGCTCAGCCCTAGGAGTGTTTTCTAGTGGAGTCTGATGGTGCTCCAGGATTCTCAGCTGAGCCTTCCAGCAGCCCTCATTGGTCTTGCTGTGCCTGCTGGCAAGCGGGTTCAGGTTTTAGGAAACACCTGCTGTTCTTCACCGACAGGACCCCCCAGCCCGCCCTAAGCTCCCGAGGCTTGCCCCTCAAAGCCCCGCCAGCGAGTGGGTTCCGACGAGGGCAGAATCCTCTCTGGAGCTTCTGAGACCACACATCGGATCAGGCTGGACGGTCTCGTCGGCTCCCAAGGCAGCTGACGGGTTTGAACTGCCAACCTGTGGTTTGCAGGCCAGTGCCCCAGAGCAGCAGAGCTCCACCACACCACTTCCTTACTGCCCCCTCCCCCAAATCCAAAGCCAACTTTGAGGCAATGCCGACTCACAGCGACCCCCCCCCCCCACCCCATGTATGGTGAGACTCGCAAGGGGGTTTCCAAAAGCTCTAGGGGGGATGGAATGAAACGAGCCTTCCCCCACCAACCTTTTGAAGCCCCCCGGTGTTCCCGCTAAAACGAAATATCAGTCTGAGGAAAAGGTGTGAGCATTTACCAGAAAAGGCAGTTGGGTGTCGTGAACTTGTTTGGACTTATCACTCAGGGCTAGCTTTCAGGGAGGTTTTGGCCACATGTGGATAACGGGACGTCTTCCTGCCCGTGTATTTGACACACACATGTTGTCAGTTGGGAAAGATCCGTGGAACTGATAGCAATTTGGTTTCATTTGGTTTCATCGAGATCAAATGTCTTCTGAGGGGGAAATGATCAGCAAAAGGAAAAAAAATTAAGTTTAAGAGAGGGTATGGACTGCCATCACTTGTTCACTGATGTAGCATTTTTGGCAGTTCCAAAGCCTCCTTGGCATGTCTTATTTCATTTAGCCCTAGGTGGGAGAGAGTACTCCCCTTTCACAGCTGAGGAAACTGGAGCTTTCGGAGCAGAATCGTGGGGAGAAAAAGCAAAACAGGAAAGGAAGGGATGGAGTGTGAGTCACATGTGCGGCCAGCATGTAAAGCCCTCGCTGACTGGTGGAATTTGAGTCGTCTTCAAGTGTACGGCACATCCAAATAGATAAGGCTATAGAGGATTAACTAAGAATGTGGGACAGAATGCAGGCAAGATATCTTGGAAATGAAGCTCATCTGGGAATTTTGAGCTTTGACTTAAGTATGTTGGGGGTAGTCTCTTAAAAAAAAATGCACACAGAAACTTGATTTGTCCGACCATCATGACTTAGAACAACAAGCAGTCCTCCCCATTGACTTCCTTCTCTCAGTCGCTTCTGCAGGGCCCCTGGGCTGACCCGTGGAAATTTCTAGATGGCGGTGGCCTGGAGCCTTTGGGCCTCGTCAAGCCCCGCGCAGTGTGCGATCTGGAACAGGATCCTTCTTGACGGTCCCCGAGAGTCTTGTCTTCCTCGAGGCGTCTCTGGGGCTCTTCCTGGTCTTTGAACACAAAGAACAAACTCACTCCCATCGAGCTGATGCCAACCCATCGCCCCCACAAAGCACAGGCTCGAGCTGCCTGTGTGAGTTTCCAAGACTGCCACAGTCCACGGGAGAAGGAAGTCCCCTCCCTCCTCGAGGGAGGAGTTTTGAACCACAGACCTTAAGGTTAGCAGCCCAATGTGTGAACCACTACCCCACCCCCCCATGAGAAGCTCCCCTGATGAGACTCTGTGGACAGTCGATTTAAATTAAACAAGGACGTGGGTTGGGCCCCGGGCAGTTCTCATAGGGGTTCTGTGGTTAGGGCAGTGGGAGAGACCCGCCTTTCTTAAACATTCAAGGGTGCAAGTCGTGAGGGTGGTGGGGAAGTTCCTGGGCTCGTTCGATTTTCCTCTTTAATGGGGTCACCTGTGAGCACAGGGACTTTCTGGGGGAGCCCGTGGTAAGGAGATTTCAGGGCTTCTTCTGTCTGGAAGGAGGAGTCCCATTGGTGGCCTGCTTGAGCGTTGGGCTGTTCAAACCCACCAGCCGCTCCTCAGGAGAAGGCTGTCGCTGTCTGCTTCCAAAAAGATTGACAACCTCGGAAACCGGAAGGGGCAGTTAGCTCTCCTCTGTCCTGCCGGTCCCCGTGGGATAGAATCCCCGCAGGGGCCTTGGGGCTCCTTTAGAAGAACCAAATGTATGCACTGTGCCCATACTTAGCCTTTAAGTTTTGAGAGGATTCTGGGCCTGGGCCTGGGCTGAGCGGTGAAGGGAGCTTCCAGGGCTGAACTTGGGCCTTCATGGGGCTGCTGTCTGTTCCTGCCCCCCTCCCCACCCCCCACCCCTGTGTGCCTGGGGGAACCTGGGGAGCAGGGCGGAACTAGGTCATCATGTTGGTACCCCAGCCCAGAGCCCAGACGACTGGTGTTCGGGAAATGCAGACTTATTGAAGAATCAGCGTCAGCCTTGCTTTTTGTCTTTAGCCCTCTGATTTTCTCCCCATGGGTGGTTCGGATCCCAGGGAGACCCCAGGCCTCGCTGGGCCACCAGGCCGGTTCCTGGAGCTGCAGGAGAAAATGAGCCACGCCCCCCCCCCTCCCCGTCCCCTGCTCCTCCCCCACCCTCCCCCCCCCAGCCTGCCTGGGCCTGGCCAGAGTGGTTTAACCCAGCTCTCCAATGCAAATCTCTCCCCATCCCCCCAGCCCTTTTAATAAGTGACATTTTGTTAAATCAGTTATTCAAGGCCTTATCTATATTTCTGTCTGTGCTGGCTTAGTCAAAATAGGAAAGCGAGTGAATATTATATTTCTCCGCCTGCCCCTCCTCCCTCCCCGTTCAGCAACTCCACGGAAGGTTTCTGATGGGGAGGGGCCGCGTGTCCTTGAAGAGCTAAGCGCTGCCTGCAGGGGAGGGGGGCGATGTGGAGGGCTCGGACTTGTAGCGAATGCTGTTTTTCAGCAGCTGTGATTTTTCCATTTTTCTTTTTCTTTCTGTTTTGATTAGTGGGACTCATTGTGCTGGAGGCTGGGGCTGGCGATGGGGGAGGGCACGGCGGGACCAGCATTGACTGGGCGAGCTGGGGTTGGGGAGGGGGGGAAGGAGAGAAGGGATTTATTGAAAATATATGTCTACTTCTGCCATGATAAAGCGGCAGGCATGTAAAAATGCAACAGGGAAATCATTATTGTGGTAATGTAGGCAGAGCCCCACTTTCTCATTAGCAGAGCTTAGCCCGGGTGGAGGAGGGGGCCCGCGGGGCTGCTTTGAGAGTTGGGGGTAGTCAGTAAAAGCAGAAACTCAGGGGATTGTCTGCATCCCCCTCCCCACCTCCGACTGCCTTCTCCACCCCCCTCCCCGCCCCCATTTGTAAAGCGGGTGGTTGGATTTCCTGGTAGGACTCCTGGCGGACCCCTGCCACCGCCCCCCCC
>PVJH01036186.1:0-18985 GCA_004026705.1 Nesogale talazaci | reverse complement strand
AAATTTTATGCCTGGATAATCTGACCAATAACATAGTATTTCCTAGTTTAGCAAATAAAAAAGAGGAAGAATTTTTCATTCTGGCTACATACAAAGCAAGTTAACAGAGATGCGGATTTCAGGTTATTTTATGAGTTTCAGCAGTGGCCCCCTCCCCACGACATCTTGTGCTCTTCAGCCCCCGTCCAGTGAGTCCTCCAAGAAAAAAGCCTCACTCACGCCTAAGATGACACTAGAACGGGCTTTTCTATGTGTGTGTTTTTAAGTGATTCATACAATATAAGCACATGTTCTATCCCAAGTTCCAAACAGCAATCCAGTGACTTCAACCTTCAGAACTTGTGAGATAACTTTACAACACATGTGCTGCTTGTTTTAAAATACTTTTTAAAAATAATCTACAAACCCAGCTCTTCATAAATTCCAGTTATCTCCCCCCTCCCACCCCCAGCCATGCAAAGCACCTTGACTTATACTTAGTGCCGAGCTACCAACACGCCTACGGCCAATCGAAGACCAAACAAGGGGCCTCCTTACCTGCACTTTCTTCCACTTGTCCTCAAATCTCTCGCGCCCTCCCAACACCGCTGCTTCAATCAAAGCATTGAAGGTGTTTACATCGGCTGTGAAAGAAAGGAGATGACCTTAGTCCCAGGTGGAGGTGAGGGGGCGGCCTTCCCAAGCTCACGGATGCGCACCCACAGCACTAGAAGCCCCCTCTGCATACCTGCACCACACCCCAACGCCAAGGCAAAGCGGGCCCCTGAGACGAGCCAGACAGATCACACACACCTTCCTGAAGAGGGTGAGAAGAAAGGGGGTTCCTAAAGCACACTCACCACTGAGTCTGTTGTTCAACAATTCGGTGTACAAGTTGAATGCCTGCTCATTAGCTCGGTACTAGAAGAATAACAATTAGATGAAGGATAAAAATTAATGCAAGAAATCACATGTACAATTACTGCTACGGGTTTGGGACAAGCTTCTTATTTTGCCTCCCTGGGGAGCCCTGGTGGCGTCAGTTACGGGTTGGGCTGCTAACCACAAGGCCAGGCGTTCGAAAGCACCAGCTGCTCCGAGGGAGAACGAGGCTCTGGCTCTGTGTTGCCCCGGCAGGCTTGCTATGAGGCAGAGGGGCATTCAGGGGAGCGAGGGCGAGGCATGACATGTGCTAATGAATGGGCCAGTCCCCCAACAGTCACTCCCCAGTGGCTTTAACCCTACCTTCACCATGCCCCGGATCATGGTGCAGTAGGACTGTGCGTTTTTCTCCGGCATCAGAGCAAATATCCTCTCCGCATTGTTGTTTTCTCTAGACACAGGACAGGCAACATGAGCCTGGGAAACAGGAAACACCCATAACCACGACCTCTGCTATCTTACAATGTTATAATGTACTGTACCCATAAAATCCCAGCACCCAGAGGAAGATATGGTTATCCTAATTTTGAAAATGAGTTAAGGTTTTCAGTTGCCCAGTTATACCGTCAAAAGGGAGAAACAGGATGGAAAGCTTTCCTGATACAGTAACACACACCCATGGTGTTATAACATCTTCCCACTCTGTCGACCCACAGGTACACTTTCCCATACGTATCCACAAACTGTTTCTTCGGAATCGGCCACACTATGGCATGTATACATGGGTTCTCTTTATAAAACAAATAAGCCCATATACCACAGTACAAAAACACAAGCTGCAGGTTTATTTAGAAATATCCAAATACAAATTTTAAATGAAAAATAAACTACATTTCTGATTATAGAATGTATTTTTGTGTGGGAGGGTGGTGTGTGATTGCGAGTGCACTGTAATAATACTGAAAAAACCCAAACCTGTTGCCATGGATGTGACTCAGATTCACGGTGAGGCTGTAAATCCTAGCTACAGCAGACCACCTCGACTTACTCCCTCAGAGTGGTTGGTGGGTTTGAACCACCAACCTGGTGGTTATGAGCCCAACATAAAAGCTGACAGCACCACTAGAGGGTCTTAGATAACAAGACAAATTTTTAAGAAAGCAAGGAACCCTGGAGGTATAATGGTGAATAACTCAGCTGTTAACCAAAAGGTTGGCAGTTCAAACGCACCAGCACGTCTCAGGGCCAAAAGACCGGCCAACTTCTTCTGTAGGGGAGTTCAGCCTAGGGAACCTGTAAGGAGTTACATTCTGTCCTCTGGGATGCCTGAGTCAGACTCAACACAGCAGCACCACAGGATAACATACCTCCAGGACATGCCATGTTGATGGCCAAACTTCTTCGTAGATTTCTCACTGCTTTCCTCTGTGGCCTCTTCCTGAAACGAATCATTGGCAGCCATTGAATCAGAGTTAGGGCAACATGGATTGCACCACAAAAAGAACTTCACAGAAATATAAGAGTGTCCATCATAGGCCAAGCGGAGACCAGTGCACGGGCAAGCTCCATGTAACGACGCTGCCCGGTCGATTAGAGAATTTAGATGAAAAGCAAAGCTGGCCCCGAGGCAGGAAGTGATGCCTGCAGAGCAGATGAGGCCACGGCCCCATCAGGCCTTGCCTGGGGAGAGAAACTGGAAGGTCCACCACAGTCAGTCTCTTGCAGAAGCACACTCTTGAAAGGTAGGCTGAATCCAGACAAAAATATTGTTCACCATGAGGGGCAGCGGAAGACACTCTGACACCTTATCTATACAGAGATAGGAGGTTTGGTTCGGTCCCAACACTTTTAAGCACTGACCAACAATACCAGCCGGTGTTTTGTTTTTATCATTAAGAAAGACTGGCCCACATTGTCAAGTCAAGGTCTGAGTCAGACTGGCCAGCTCAGAGCTGCTTCGGGAGCATGGTTGGCAGGGGCTGGCCAGAAAGGATCCATGACGGTTGGTTAGAGGTGAAAAACTGAGATGGCCATGTGCTCACCCAGAGATGGTTTTTTTCACATGTAAAACGATACTTAAAAAGTGAGTGTATATACACAGGGCTTTCAAGATATCTGTGAAAAAATTGTATTACCTTTAGGTTTTACTTGTCTACCACTTTTTGTAAGCTCTCTTTTACACAGCTGTATGTGCTACTTCTCCACTTCAGTATCCAAGAAGGAATCTTGGTGGCCCGATGCCTAAGAGCTCCAGGACTAACAGCAAGTTTGATGGTTCAAACCCACCGGCAGATCAGCTTCTAGAAACCTTACAGCCGTAGAAAGGCTATTGGTAGGGGGGATGGTCTACTGCCTGTCACGGAGTCAGAATTGGTGACAAGTGGGTTTTTATTAACATCTCAGTTTCCCACACCCAGACAGACCTACACAAGTGTTCTCAACCACTGTCCAATAAGCATCATTCAGTCAATTTCTTGGGGTGGAGGGGTTTTTTTTTTGGGGGGGGGAAGGGGACAACGGGATGTTGACATATTTGTGCATTTGATCCACATGTGTTTTGGGGAAACTACTTCTAAGAGTAAAACTCTGTGCGGAGATGGGTGACATTCACCACACAAGCCAGCCCTTCCTTCTGGGCACGACGTGTGCCTGTGTCTGTGCAGAGGGCCGCTCCTCTGGCCTGCGTGCCCACGGCTTTCAGGAGGGCCCGGGACCAGGCAGCTAGTGGCTGTCTGCTTTGTGTGGTCACTGAAGTGACACCAGCCCACACATCTGTGAAAGGGGCATAGGGCTACAGAGGTCGTTTCTCTCACTCGTGTGCGCACCACTGTCAGGCTGCTGCATCCGTCTCAGCACAAGGCCTGACCTCTTCTCTGAGAAAAGGGTCCAGAGAGAACTGTGAAACCAATGCCAGGCCTATCCTTATGACCTCTAGGCAGCGACTGATTACCAATTCTTCCGGCTTCTCAGTTGGTTGAAAATGGTATTCATCTGGGGGCTCTTGGTCACCATAGTAACAGAGCAGATCCAAGAGCCTATTGGTTGTTTCCAGAGATACAGCAGTTCCTGTGTGGGGAGAAAAAGGATGGAACCTTGAAAACACAAGAACTACCAAAAGCCAGCACTTACTCCACTCGCTGACTACGTACTTACCGTCACCCATCACTTTATCAAGAGTAAAGTATGTAATTCAATATCAGCAGGCAAGAGGTGAGACAAGGACATGATTCCCATTTTGCATGCAGTCGAACATGAGCAATTATAAACCAGATGAAGTCCAATCCATTATTTGATTGGTTCAAGTCCTGAGAGAACCTTGAGTGTCAAGGCTGCACTTTTCATCTCCACCTGAATGCGGCCATCCATTCCCCACGCCTGCCCCTCTGACAAATACACACAGGGCTCCACTAGGACACAGGCTGGCACCGAGAGGCTTGCCCCCCAACCCAGATTCAGGTCTAAAACCTGACTTAAAAAAAAAACCGGATGCTAAAGGCATTATGTTCTCATTTAGACATTCAATTCAAGAAGGGGTACAGGAAGGAGACAAAATTTACGATTTTAGATCACATCTTTCTAAATAAATATGCTGATAAGATAAAAGTGCTCAACAGGGAATGAAAAAACTCAGAAGACGGGACCTGGTCTAGTGGAGGGCACAGGCTGTGGACTCTCATTCCAGTGGGGAGGCAGCCAACCCTTCATTTCAGTGCTGTGCCATGCTGGGAATAGTGCCACAGCACCTATTTCCTTTAGAAAATGAGAGTAAGACATGCAACTCCTCGAAGCTGGTCTAAGAATGATGTTCCTTTGTTATGGATTTTTATCCTAGCTCACCAACTAGCATTCTGCACTCCATAGGCTATGCTCTGCCTTAAATCACACTGGTGCGCCCACGTGACCAGAGGTGTAGTGTCAGCTTTTCAGCCATGCCAGCTAGACTGATAGCCCTGGGGTCATCCACATCAAACTCCCACCAACACTTTCAAGATGCTCCGGGCAATTCAGTGATCCTTTTCAGGCCACAGAGCTAGTGAGTGTCAAAGCTAACACCACTCTCCAAGCCCCAGATCTAAGGTTTGGTGCTCTGGTTTATGTGACTGCTCAATTGCAGCTCAGCACTTGGAGCCCCCCCAACTCACACGCACTGCTCTCAGAGAGCCCCCAGGGCACAGGAGAAGTGCTCCCTCAGGTGTGAGACTGACCCTCAGGTGTGAGACTGACCCTCAGGTGTGAGACTGATGCAGACCGCCTTCCCTTTCTTCCACAGAGCAGCGGGTGCGCCCACACCGCTGCCCCTGCTGTTAGCAGCTCAGGTGTCATCCACGAGGCCACCCAGGTAGAGACTCAGTACTTATCCAGCTGACATTCACAAATGACTGGAAGCTGAGAAGGAAGGCACTTTCTCTACCTGTAGTCCAGTTACCCAAGTTACAAGTCTTCCCTCAACTCGAGTTTAAGATGAAGCCAGAGCACAGAGTGAGCAGCTATTACATTACCAGATACACAAACAGCACAACCACCAAGAAGAGCGAAAACAAGAGTGCTTGGAACTTTACCCTCAAGCCCTCTGGTTTACGCAAACTACTCTGATTCGCCTTCAAAGACGGCCTTCTGAGAGTGGTTTTATTCACAGGGTGTTACCTGCTTGTAATAGCTGGTCAAACATATCCACGGAAGCTTTGACTTTTTTGAGCTTAATTCTTTCTTCCAGGGCAGCTTCGCTTACACCTTCAACTTGAGGTTCAAAGTACTCTGGCATTAAACACTAGAAAAACAAAACAGCCAGTCACAAGTAGGTTGAAGTAAAATGACAATCGAATAGGATACGTTTTGTTTTCTACATACCAAGGAGAACTACAGCGCTCCACCCAACTCACCTTTCACCCACAGGACCATGTCTCTTGAAGAAAATAGCTAACGAAGCCCCTCCCCCATTTCCAAAACAAGACTGCTTCTGGGGGCCTTCCAGTCTACCAGATGCTGAACGTCTCTGCTTAGCTCAAGGGCTCCCTACAGAGGTGAGGCTCCCATGGGAGTTATTCTAGCAAAAGTAAACCTTGAGCTAAGTCTACAACTGTCTTTCCCTAGGATCTCAGTGTCCAGCCAGCCAATGGTCCTGGCTTCCTACTGGGCTGCTGGGAGTCCACGAATGAGAAGCAGGAGGGCTGTTTGGGTGTCAAGAAGCAGGCAGCTTTCAGCAGAAGGGATTAGTTTTGGACACGGTATACAGGTACACCTGAGGTACTAATTTCTACTGATAAGCACACGGGACAGGGACACCTGTCTTGCCCACTGAGCACAACAGCTGGCACCCTGCAGGCACTGCACAGAACAAGTAGTACCATATATACTCGAGTATCAGCCAACCCGAATATAAGCCAAGGTAGCTAATTTTACCACAAAAACTGGGAAAGCTAATTGCTTCACGTATAAGCCTAAGGTGGGAAATGCAGCAGCTACGGGTAACTTTCAAAATAAAAACAGACATGAACAAAATTACATTAACTGAGGCATCAGCAGGTTAAATGTTTTTTAATTACTTCAAAGAGAAACAGTAAACTAGCTCTGTAAGTGGAAAAGAAGGTCAACAGAAACAATAGGTCAATAATAACGATCCATGCTGCATTACTGCATTATATTATTTCATAGCTGCCTTACCACATGTACAGAACTGCAGATCGAATAGTGTGAGGCCCAACGCAGGCTGATTGTACTCCAGAATGTGATGACATGGCTGTTTGCATAGAACCACCTGTGTTGGGCTGAGCCCCGGTGACGTAGTGGTTGTGCGCAGGGCTGCGGCCCACTGGGACGGAGGTTCAATTCCAGCAGTGGGGCTGGGCCTCCTACTCCCACCGCCGGAGAGCAGTGATGCCCCCCCCCCCCCAAAAAAAAGAACCACCTGTGTCAGGGCTAATTACACGCTGCATTGATTATGTGCTGTGTTACAACATGTGCTTCCTTACCCACATGTATGGGATGTGCTAATGCAAAACGTGCAGTAACACAGTGTGTACACAACGCAGCGTGTACATTATGAGCCCTATCACAGGCTGCTCTTATGCAACCAAAGTCAACACTGGGTCCGGATAGGAGTTAGTAAGAAAATAAGGGGCTGAGCCCCGGTGGTGTAGTAGTTGTGTGCGGGACTGCGGCCCACCGGGCTGGCGGTTCAAAACCAGCAGAAGCTCTCCAGGAGCAAGGTTGGGCCTCCTACTCCCACCAGAGGGCAGTGATGCCCCACCCCAAACAAAAAAAAAACAGTGCTGAAAAACTCAGCTTATACACAAGTATACACAGTAGTGCAAAGTAGGATGTAAGTGCCAAATGGGCTGTTGCAGAAAGAGACTGAGCAGGAAACGTAACATAAATGGTTACAGCATCATTAGTGAAATTGTGCAAATAAAGATCCGAGAAACTGGTGTCCATGAAGCCAAATGATAGAAAATATTAAGCCAGGAGAAGCAAATATACCTAAGGAAGAGTCAAAAAAATATATCACGAACAGGTAACACTACATGTTAAACGGCCTTCCCCTCAAGTACTGAGGGCATTCAAATAATTACTCAAGTGTTGGCCACGAAAGCATAATTTACATTCATAAATTGCAATTACTTCTCCTTACCGGTATATGAGGTTCAGCTATGTCGCTCTGAAAATATTTGGGATATAAATTAATTACAAACTTAGCTGCATTCTCTCCAGACTTCTTTGCCAATAAAAATAAGCGCTATATAAGAAAAAAAGATTTAAATATCAACTGGTTACTTACACAGCAAAGTTCCACCCTGATCAAGAATATCCTTCTGCCCACAAGGGAACCCAACAATACTGGATCCCAATAAGAAAGCATGTCAGATCACACCCCTCCCTCTTCCCCTAGGGACGATGGGAACAAGCTCAGGTCCCTCTAGGCTAGGGGTTGACAAACTCTTGAAACAGGTCAGCAAGCTCTCAAGACCGAAGAGTCAACCCTGTCCCTCCCAACAACTTAAAAATCACTCAAGAGCCTTAACTTTGTGTTGAAAACAAAGGAAATTGGCTGATCTGAAATAATAGCCTTCAAATGTTTTCGATGTGACTTCAGGGCTGCACACTCACACTGAAAGAGCCGCACATGGCTTGAGAGCACAGTTCGCTGACCCCTGCATTAGGCACTCTGAAGAGGGACACATCAAACGCAAACTGCCTGCCCTCAAATCAGGTCTGACTCAGCGTGACCCTGTAGGAGAGGGGAGTCCTGCCCCCTCTGCCCCTGTGGGTCCTGAGATGGTAACTCTGTCTGGGAGCAGAAAGCTGATGCAGCTTACCTGAGGGTCACACAAAACCCAAACAATCACTTTTGAGAGAAGGTGGGGGAAGCAATAAAGGATTCGGAAAGCCCACCACTTTTACCAAGCACTGCAATTTTTAATAGACTTAAATGAAGTTAAATGATATATACATCTTTCACCCAAGCCAGCAGGCTAGAGCACTACTAGAAAAGTTACATGGAAAGACTCACAGATTCTGTAGTGGAGGTTGGGATGAGGTATGGATCGTCTAGAAAAGCAGAGGGAACAGCTGTGGGGTCCTGTGGAAAAGGCAGAGTCTCTTTAGCTAAACAGTTATGAAAAGGAGTTTGTGAATTTGGGTCATAAAAAATTTTATAAATCAAGCTTTGATTATCCATGTAAGATTCTATATAATTCTTATAAAGGGGATTCAAGAGTTTGGGGAAAGGTCCGTGATCTGCCAATTCCGCCATCGCACAGACTGTTTGAACCCCCCGGGGTATGTTAGCATGTGAATACACACATACACCCAGAAGGTATATACACTGATACCTATACCTTAGATCCCTCTGCTCTTCAAGAAATGGCTGTAATCACTCTAAACCAACAAAGGGTTGCCACCTATGACTGATTCTAAGAAAGGAGACTTGCTAACACCAGGAACTATTTTTAAACTGCAGTTAAAGAATACCAAGATCAGTGATTCTCAGCTTGTAGGTCTCGACCCCTGGGGTGTGTGTGTGTCGAACAACCCTTTCACAAGGGTCACCTGCTTCATAACCGCAGCAAAATTATAGTTATGAAGTAACAACAATAATTTTATGGTGGGGGGGGGGGTCATCCAAAAAGGTATTAAAGGGTCACGGCATTAGGAAGGTTGAGAACCCGTGACCTAGACCATGGTTTCCTTCAAAACACAACCACTGGCCACATCACGTCAACTTCATCTGAGCAGCTCCGCAGCAACTTCACCGTGTCTTGTCCACGGCCCCACTGAAACATTTTTAGTGCCAGAACGCTGAATAAAACCAACTCTCCAGCAAGTCACTCCCTGCACCCTCTACCTGGTCCTTCTTGAACACTTGTTCCATTAAAAAAGTTCACCCCAAACTAGCATGGTCACATGGTCTTACTGGCCTGGCCTCTCCTGAGGGCAGTTGGGTTCCCTCTCCTGCGGCCACTTTCAGAGCTCTGGCTTTTCCCACTTTCCATACACCCACCATTGCATCTCTGGCTAAGTGCTCGGATATGAACTAGAAGGCGGGAAATCTGAACCTGCCCTGCAGCTCTGGGGCAGACCTGGTGCGTGGAAGAGGTTCGAAGCAAGAACATACTGTGGGGCCACCTTACACAGGGGTCCCTCTGAGTTGGAATCCACTTTATGGCACACAGTGACCACACAGTGCTTTATGAGGATGGCGCGGGTCCAGGCAGACAGCGGCTCGGGACTATGCTCTGAAGATGTGCTGCCCGCGGGTATCCCAATGACTCTACCTTGGGTGAGAAGCTGGATTAACTTACTGGATTTATTCTCCCCATCTGAGCCTCTCGATGATTTCCACCATGGTCTGGGGAACAACTTCTGCAGGCCGGCCCTGCATGAACACCCCAAACCAAACTTGCCCGACGAAGCGACTTTCCATGCAAGTGAGTGGCACCCACCATGCCAAGTTCAACTCAAAGGCCACCACTTCCACTCAACTGGACAGCGGTTTAGCTGGACTCTGGCTTTCCTTCTAGAGCATGGCGTGGTCTTCCCTGCTAGGGAGAGAGCTGCATGATTAAGCCGGCTGCTGTCAAGTCGACTCAACTTCAGGCAGCCCCGTGTGCCACAGAATGAAGCCCCACAGGTTTTTCAATGGTCTTTCTTCTGAGATGCCACTGGGTAGCACCCCCTTGGGCTGGCAGTGAAGTGCAGAAAACCATTTGTAACCTCAGGGACCCCTCCCACGCAACTAGCATCCAATGACACCCTGCGCACCAAGACTCTGTAGACATTTCACACACGGTCACAGCTCAGTGCTAGAATTAACTGTGTCCTATGTGCTGACTTCACTGGACGAGGGCCCGGGAAGGTTTTGCTTGTCTTTCTCAGACTTTTCCCTTCATGAATCTCAGCCCCAACATGCTGAATCCTGTGAGTTCTCCTAAATTGGAGAACTGGGAGAGGTCTTGGGGATTGTGAACACTGAGATTCTGCAGTAAGAAACAAAAGGATCTGCTAAAGGGAAGCAGGAGAAAAAGACCAACCCAGACCACACCCCAGACTCGGGCCTGAGTAATTGGAAAGGGAGTGCACTGAAGGACAGCAAGGATGTCGGTCTGCAGGGAAAAGGGTCTGATGCTGACCCTTAAGTGAAAATTATTCCCACTCTTTTCTCTAAAAGCTATACCAGATCAATGTTTTTCTCAAAGCTTGTTAATGTTTAACTGCTTCAGGCTCCCTGCCATTTCCCAATGCCTAAATGCAGTATGAGAAGGTATCTGTAAGTTTGTGGAAAGACAGTGAGTTTTCTATTAACTTTTTGCAGTTTGCATGCTTATGCTTACAATTCTTCAGAAGTCTGGATAAAATCCAGGACTCTGTGTGGATTCATGATCATCCCTCCTCTTTAGCTCCCTACCTCTCCAAGCCTCAGTTCCCACCTCACCAGGCCATGGCTCACACACGTGCCTCCGTGAAGACTGCTGTTTCCCACTGTCCCCTCCTGCTCCTCTGCTCCGTCCAGTGCTAGCTACTCTGGAGCGTCCTTCCTGATCCAGGTGAGGCATCCTTCCCTTCTCAGTGTTTCCACAGCACTTCAGGCTTGTTCCCAACACTCTTCTACCATGATCTTCCGTTTTCCTTTAGCCTCCCTCTCGAGGACCCACCAATGAAGGGTGTGTGTTAATTCAACTGTGCAGCACAGTGCTAACAACTTCTTAGCACACAACGCCCCCGAGGCCATCCTCATCAACACCCTGAGAACCACCTAGCGAGGCCCTTTACTCCAATTCGTAGTTCAGGTCCTGCCTTGAGTCTGGGGTCTCCCAAGAAGCAACACCAGGGGAGGGCACTAAACGTGCACACACACAGAGGTTTTCACACATGCCTATTCTGGGAGTGGAACTGTTCAAAATCTCGGAGTCCAGCAGGTGGGGAGATAGACACCCCAAAGCAAACCTGTTGGCCCTCAGTCAGTCCCGACTCACAGCACCCCCCAGGGCAGAGGCGCGGTGCTCTTCAGTGTGCCCGTGACGGGGCACCTTCCCGGGAGCAGGGAGGGAAGAGGCAGGCTCAGAAACGGCGAGGGGGTGTCGGTGCACCTTTCATCCAACATCCCGTGCGCCTCTCACCTACCGCCTCAGAGCTGGTCTAGCTCTTTGTGACAATGGCCTCCAGCAAGGTCAAAAGCCAAAGAGCTTAAGCAGTAGGAGAACAGACTTGATTATTTTGGACCATTTCCTCATAGTTGAAATTAAAAGTAGTTTCAAGTTAATAGGGAAAAAAAAGGTGGTTTTTAGTTTTGCTACCAGACTCCAAACTTTTATTGATCAATAGCCAGCAAAGCAAATTACTGAAAAATACAATCAATGAGTAGAAATCATAAAGGAGTCAGCATTTTCGGGGCCATTTTTTTTGTGCCAGGGCCTCTTAGAACTGACTCCTTTAGTTCTCAGCCCTATCCTGAGTTTGGTGCTGGAAGGGGGACTCAATTTGCAGCTTAGGAAACAGAAGCATTGAGAGAGAATGTTATTGTCAAGATGACAAGCAAGTACTTAGCTCTGAAACACAGAGCCTTTGGTTCTGGGTCCACTTCCCTTTCTGACTTTAAGCATTGGCGTTAGCACTGCAGGTGCTTTCCCTCTCCACAGTGCCCTATGGACCAGCTGGAATTTTAGCCAGGACAACACAACCCCCTGCCCGCCACCCCAACAGGCTCCTCAACCACCTCTTCAGCTGATAATGTTTAAAGATAACTGGGACGAACAACAATGAATTTGAGGAGAAAGAGACAAAAAGACAGAGGTCCTTAAGCTAAAGTCAAGACTTATACATACTTAAATCAGCCCTGAGCCAGTCACTTAAACTCTTTATAAACGTGGTTTCCTCATCTATGTATCAAACAGAGAATGCACTTGATAATTTCTAAGAAACTCTCCAGTGCCACAAGAGTTGAATTGTGAGTAACAAAGCAGTCTGAACATTAAATGATGATCTGTGTCGGATACAAACTCCGGGAGTGCCTACTTACCCTGTGGACTGTGGAGGCCAGGGCCTGAAGAACTGCCACCTTGTCCCTAAGAATGAGAATCACACATTAACCACATGGCTCTTCATACTCTCAAAGTGACCAAGAGATTCTACTCTCAGAGTGGACTGGCCACGTAACAAATACACATCTCACAGAGAGGGCATCCTTAGCTCCCAAGATCGCAAAGTTAAAACAGATCAGAAAAGGAGGACACTATGTAGGTCTACAGGTAGTCTGAAATTGTTACTAATAACATCTTCCTGCGGTTAATACTGTTTTTTTTTTTTTTTCACTCTAATGTCAGGTTGAATTGTGTTTCATTTCCAAAAAGTAGTTTTTAAAATAAAGTTTACTGTAACACAAAAGAGGAATCATCAGGAAGGAAATTTTATACTCTATCAAAACTAAGGAATCACTAAATGTAGATAATATCCACGAGCCTTTTCATCTTTGGGGAAGTCACATTTATGTAATTCCAGCCAAGAGTGACTAAGCTACGTACTCTCATTTTTCAGCATTCCATAACTAACTTGGTTACTACACACCTTCGTAAACTACTGAACACTTGACCTAAATCGCAGTAAAAATGAACGAACAGGAGGTACCAGACCACCACAGCTCTTCTCTGGTTTAAAATACGATCTCGCGCTCCACTGGCCGTCAAAGGCATATTGTACCACAGTTCAAGTCACACTTAGACGGTGTCAGCTGCAAACCATTCTCCCAATACATAAAAAAGATTTCAATCTAAGTTTTCTTGGGTGTGAAAGTGGCTCATCGTTGCCCATGCACATTTAAAATTCTGAGTCAATCCAATTTCCTTCAGTTGTTCTAATTTAAGACATCATCAAAAAATGCATTTTGGTCCACTTCAATATGAATTTCTTTTGCAAGCCCCATTTATGGTTGATCATCTATATTTACATTCCCATAAATTATGACACAATTTAGCTGAACCTGCTCCAAGCACTGCTGCTACCATATGCTATTGATATATGAAAACACGCTGTTAATTTATTATTATTAGTCTTTTGAAATCAGTCTTAAGCATGTTTGGCTCTAAAACAAGGCTACAGGCCTCTATAGGCCTGTGGCTTCCTCCAGGACTACAAATAGATTCCAGAGGCTAAAAACCAGCAGCTGACACACTTTTACAGCCTATGCAAAGGCAATAAGGGAATAATGGAGGAGGCCAGGTCTTGGCTCTGCCAGTGCAGCACACAGTGACTCACTGACGAGTAAAAGCAGCAGAGTCCGAATCACATTTTAATTGATCCCGGAATCTGAAGTGCTTAGAATTTTCATGTCCAATTATTTTTTGATTAAAAAAACAAAACACTTTATGAAATACCCCAAACTAAAGGTAGTTTATACCCGCCTTAAAGGTAGTACACAAACAGGCCGTAGTTTGATCTTGATTGTGCACCACTTTATTTCCCCAATTCCAACAGAACATTCTTCAACTCCCAGCACCGTGATCGTAACCTTAGTCTATGTAACTGACTCTTAAGCTTTTAAGTTTCACAAGAAATCACCTGCAGCACAGTGCATGCTTAATAAAACCCTCAGGTGCCCCCCAATGGCAATAAAATAATCCTAATATTTTTTTTTGGGGGGGGGGGGCATCACTGCCCTCTGGTGTGGGAGTAGGAGGTCCAGCCTTGCTGCTGGATTTGAACCTCCAACCCAGTGGGCCGCAGTCCCGCACACCGGGGCTCAGCCCCATCCTAGTATTTTAAAGGCATAATGAAATTTCTACAAAATTCACCTTCGTTTATTCACTTGCTCACTGCTACGAAGTCACTATCAATTCTACAACAGGGTAGAACTGCTCCCGTGAGTTTTTGAGACTAACACTTTTATTTCATAGATTATAACTCTTTACGGGGGTAGAAAGACGGGGCTGCAGAAAGGCAAGGAGTGGCTGATAATTTTGAACTGCTAACCTTGCAGTTAGTAGCCTGGTTCTTCATCCCTACACTGTCGGTGCCCCTTCACTTTCATTTGTGGATTACAAACTTTCCCACTTGCGCCTCTCGTACCAAGTTCCTCCTAGTCACGTGTGCTCCTTTGTACATGTGGGGCAGGAGTGAAAGACAAGGTCTGCCTGTGACCTAGTCACCAGATGAATCAAACACCTGAGACCACATGCTGTAAAATGCTTCCTGTGCGTTCCCTGTCGTGCTTTCTTACAAGGGCAGAGGGGCTTGATGAAAGTCTTCTGTGCACTGTGAAAAGTGTTCCATTAGCTTAGGGGTAGAGACAGACCAACCAGGCGAATAAAAAAGGGAAGTTTGCAGCCCAGACCATAATGACCTCAAAGCTGTTTATCTCCCAAATCACTGCGGCAACTTCCTTAAGAAATGAGTCTAACAGTGAGGTTCGTGAGTAACTCATAAGTAAACCTTAATCCACAGAGCAGGTCTTTTAACTTCTGATCTAAGTAAAGCTCGTGCTCCCACCTATTTCCTCCCATCACCTCTCGGTATCCAGACGATTCATTGATTTGGCTTGACCGGCCCCTCCTACTAGGATCAAAGTGCCTTAAAAGAAGGACTGTGGGGATGATACTAAGAACTCAAGTAGCTAGAAAATGTTTTTGAAAATGATGGCAACATATGTATAAATGTGCTTGATATGATAGATGAATTGTTGCAAAAGCCCCCAATAAAATAATCTTACAAAATACTTTGTCTGATTGACTCACCTTCATTCTTCCCATCCCTAACACCTACAATCAAGCTTCCCTCACAGCTAAGTACTCAACCATTTGTTAAGATTACCGAATACTCACCAAGTTTTCTTTCTTGGAACGATCACTTCTTCAACACCTTAATGTGAAAATGAAGCAAAGTTTATCAAGGTTGCCCCAGAGTACTAGTCTACAACATGCTGATCCCCAAACGGGATGATTTCAGATTTTTACATACTTGTTACATCAGCTCCTTGAGCATTTGGGAGGGTTGCACTTCCGGAATAAAACCTGTAAGAAACAGAAATCCTCAAGTTAATGTTCACCAACGGTGTTCTCAGTTCAGCGCTACGTTAAGGGTATCCTGAGTGCAATTTTCAACACCAATGAGGCAACAAATGGAGTATCTCATGTCAATGTGTGACGAATACCTCTCTCTGGTGGGGGAATTTCAGAAAGGGATCAATCAATTCAAATTACACTTGCTTCTTGTGACATTAGGGCACTGAACACTTGAGGCTGAATGCTGAGGAAGAGAAGCTGTTCTCAGGCAAAGAGAATGGGTAAATGCCAACACCAGACACTATCACAGAAGCCCCGGTGACCAGGGGGTCATGCGCTGGGCTGCTTCCCGGCATCACAAGGCTAGCTGTTTGAAACCATCAGCTGCTTCAAGGGAGAAAGATATTGCTTCCTCTCCTGTAAAGAATTACAATCTCAGAAACCCATAGGAGAAAATGTACCCTGTCCTCTAGGTTTGTGGTGTGAGTTGGAATCCATTTGATAGCAGTGAGAAGTCCTAGCAGGAAAGAGAGGACCAGAAAAATGGAGGACAGCGAAGACTCCAGGAGAATGATATTAAGGTTACTGCTGGACCAAGCAGAATACGCTCTCTTCTCTGCAAGGCATTGAAGGGGGTTCTTAGATAGGCAATATAAAGGTGAACGCAGTGTTCTTTTTTCTGTACTAGTTCTGAGGAGGTCTGATGGAGCAGTGGTTAACCCACCTGCAGCTCTGCAGCTGGTTTCTGTAAAGGGGGCTTGGAAACCCTACGGACAGCAGTGGGATGACTATTTTGTTTCATTATCCTAGTCTGAGGATAAAATCAAAGCCAGCCATCGAGCTGACGGAGACTCGTGGCGACCCTTTAGGACAGGATGGAAACTGGCCCTGTGAGTTACAAAGCTCCATCTCTCTCCCTAAGAGTAGCCCGTGGTGGTTTCGAACGGCTGCCTCTGTGGTTTAGCAGCTCAATCTGTAACCACTAAACCACCCATCCTTCTATCGGTGAGGAAAAAATTGTTTGCTGCCATCCAAGCAAGGAACCTAACCCTGAATTTACTCCCCCCCCCCTAACTTTTTACTACAAGTTACTGTTTCTCATTTTCACAAAGACATTTTTGGCATACGTGTTCCAAACAGAAGCAGGCACAGCACTCCATAGTATGAATGGACATGATCAGATCCTGCTTACCCAATAAATTATTGATGTACTGCTCAAATATCCTTACTTGCAAAGGCAAATTAACACTCGTAAATGGTCTTTGAACTTGGCAGACACTTGAGTTCTTCCCCCCGGGGGAAAGTGAAGGTCAGATCCTATTTTCAAGGTGTCAGGCGCGGTTGCGAGTGGCCACGCACCACAATGAAAGCGCTACAGAAGTGGGGTCGCCCCTTCGCTAGCAATGACAATTCTTCAGTACTGCACAAGTCCACCACTTTCCAAGTAAATCAAGGATTCTTCAAGCCTATTTCAAGGCCGTGGGCGGTACAGCACGCGGGAGCTGACAGTGCACATGCGCACTTCGCGCCATCGTTGCGCTGTCCATAGCACACGGGAGGAAGCGAGAGAAATACGGGGCTAAGACGAGGCTGGGGCGTCTTCAAGGGCCCCTCCCGTTTCTCTTACCTGCCATTTGGGGCCCGTCCACACGGAGCTGCCCTCCAGCCAGTCGGCAGCAAAGGCCCGCAGGAGACACCCAAGCAGCGAAAAGGCCTTGCCGCCGCCATCTTTTACTTCCCGCAAAGCATTCTGGGGGAAGCCACGCCCAGGACCTTCTCGGTAGGCGGGGACGAGCCCGGCTATTGGCTGAGACGAAACCAAATGAAAGCCGTCGTGAATTGAGGCCAGGCTTATGACTTAAAAGGCGTTCTTATAAAAAACTTCCCGCCTCCTGCGCTTCACTTGCCTCGTATAAGGTTTTAGAACCTATTCCTTTAATGTTTTGGGCCTCTTCGGTTGTTTGCAAGATAAGAAAGTGAGTCGTGGGCATGGTCTCTCCCCCTCCGCGGGAGATGGTCTCGTCGATGTACATCGCGTCCCAGCTAGCGTCTCTCCCCGCGCAAGCGCACTTGGAATCACATGGTTGCGGGCTGAAAGCTGCGTTAGGAAAGCCGACTTGGAGCATCTCTCTGATCGTCGGAACAGCGAGCTGACGGGCAGGATGTTGGGCTCCAAGAACGTGCCCTGGCGGCGGCTGCAGGGCATTTCCTTCGGAATGTATTCGGCCGAAGAGCTCAAGTAAGGCGTTAGAGGGAGGCACGCTCACGCAGCCACGCTTGCGGTGGTTGGCCTACTACTGTTCCCAGAACGACGTGGGCCCACCGTATCCTCCGCGTCTGCGGGGGTTTGGCGCGTGGACTGCTGGGATCGGTAGTTCCAGGAACGCTGCTGGGCCCGCGTGCGCGGCCTGGAAGCTTGGGGGGCTTGAGAAGTGGCCGAGCTGCCTGGGGTTGCGAGCCGTTCGGAATTACATCGTTATTTGACCTCGTTAATGAAGTGATTGGGGAGTTACTATATTGGCATTTTAGAAAGGCCTTATGCGACTCGTTAAACACTTGGTCTTGTCTGTGAAAGAATTACCCTTCACGATTCGCTATAGCCCTCTCCTTAGCGAGGGCACGCTAGTTTTCATTTTGATCACGGTTGCACCTAACAGTTTTGACCAAAGAATCACTTCTCACAACTTTCAGCCCCTTCTCTTCAGGGTCTCCTTGCGTTGAACACATCCATTACTTCAGAACGCCCCCGTCACCTTTTGTACTCAGTGGGGATGTTGAACTTAAACCTGTTTCTACATTCTTTTGCCCCTTTTCTACTGGCAGATATTTATGGGGTGACTTATGCACGCAGGCTGGCACAGCGTTGCTCCAGGCAGACATGGATTCTCTCTGCCTGGGAGCCCTCTGTGTCAGAGGACACCACCGTTACACAAATGAACGCTTCGTTTTCTAATTGCCAAATAGATAAATCAATACCTGGTGTAAAAACAACAACAACAAGCTGGTGATCATCGTGTTGCCTCTCTTTTTTTGCCTCTCTAGGAAATTAAGCGTTAAGTCCATTACAAACCCTCGGTACTTGGACAGCCTGGGGAACCCATCGGCGAATGGCTTGTACGATCTGGCACTGGGCCCTGCAGATGCCAAAGAGGTGTGCTCCACCTGTGTGCAGGATTTCAACAACTGCTCCGGTCACCTGGGCCACATCGATCTTCCACTCACCGTGTACAACCCGCTTCTCTTTGATGTACGTCCTGCCTTCGGCTGGCCTGGATGTGTCTGTCATAGGGAGGCTGAATAGCTTTGTGAGTGCCACCTCTCTCCCCTGAAGAGGTGCTGCTCACAAGGTTAATCTCCAGATACAAGGGCGGTAAATTATTCTTTTGCATGAGATTTGTTTGTTTGTTTGTTTGTTTTGTTGTTGTTTTTTGTTTTTTGGGGCATCACTGCTCTCCGGTGGTGGGAGTAGGAGGCCCAGCCCCACTGCTGGAATTGAACCTCCGTCCCAGTGGGCCGCAGTCCCGCGCACAACCACTGTGCCACCGGGGCTCAGCCCTTGCATGAGATTTAAAGCCTGGTCAGTTCAGCTTGGTGACAACTCCTTGGCCATATTCTCTAGGCCTATCAGTTGTTTGACT
>PVJH01036185.1:0-19005 GCA_004026705.1 Nesogale talazaci | reverse complement strand
CTTGTCAGCTATGAAAAATTTTTCAATTGTGTGTTCACCCACCCAGGAATGTTCTTTTAGTTTAAACTTCCTCCTCCCTAAAATGTACTCAGAAACCTTTGTAGTTGAGATCACCTCCTCAGCCAGACCCTCTTTTACTCCCCCCTCCCCTTTTCATCCTATAAAGGATGTAAATTTTGTATGCTCGGGGCTTCAGTCTTGATCTTGCACGGTCATGCTGTAGCCCGGGTTCGAACCTGTCTGTTCTATCCTTTAGCTTTAATAAACTTTGCTTTATTTTACTTAGATTTGTGAGTCAGTGATCTTTATGAGCAATTTCTCCCCTAACATTTTCTATGCTGGTTCAGGGGGTTGCTATGAATCTGTCATTCAGTCCATGTCACCTGACTACAACATTTGTGCTAATCAAGATAACTGTATAGTTCATTGTTTGATAGAACACCAGAAGACAGCCAGGAATCACCAAGAAAGAAGCTAGTTTTGCTCCCAAAATAGGTACAGAGAAGTTATTTTCAATTCTCTACAAAGACTTCATTCTCAGTCTCTTTCTTTAACCTTTAACATCTAACATTACTTAAGATGCTAATGATAAGTATCCCTCTGTAACATCAATAGAACTTCGACCCCAAGGTATCCCAGAGGTATAGTGGGTGATGTGTTGCATTTTTTAACCACAAGTTCATCAGTTCAAAACCACTAGCCCCTCTAAGCGAGAAAGATGAAATTGTATGCTCCCAGAAAGATTTACAATCTTGTGAATGAGGGGTGTCAGAGTGGAGACTCAAAACCCATCTGTAGACAATTGTCCATTCTCTCAAAGAAGGATCACAAGGAAGGAAGGAGCCAGCCAGGGGCAATACAGCACTGAGGAGCACACGACATTCCTTTAGTTCTTTAATGCTTCCTCCCCTCTGCTATCATGACCTCAGTTCTACCTTACAAATCCAGCTAGCTCGGAGCATGTACACTTGTATGGATAAGAGCTCTGGGCACACAGAATCCAGGACAGTTAAACCCCTAAGGATCAATACCGGGATAGTGACACCATGAGGGGTGGGGAGGGGGCAGAATCAGATTGCAATGTTGCTCCCACCCTCTGGGGGACAAACAGCAGAAATATGGGTGAAGGGAGATAGCAAATGGTGTAAGATATGAAAATGATCATTGATTAAGGAGTCACAAGGGTGGGAGGATGGGGATGGGGTAGGATTTGATACCAAGGGCTAAAGAAAGAAAATATTTTGAAAATGATGATGGCAACATAAGTACAAATGGTGTATGGAATAAGAGCTAGAAGAGTCCCCAGTAAAATGATTTATTTAAAATGTAAATTTATTTTAAAAGATTTATGGTCTTAGAAACCAATAGGATCACTGTTAGCCAGCACTGACTTCATGGCAATGAGGATTAGTGTTGGGAAGCTCCCAAGGCAAATTAGAGGTTATCTGCTTAAAGATTTGCAATCACAGAAGCAACTCTATGGTGATGGTTTTGGGCAAGATGTCTATAAAGGTCAACTCTCATTTCAAATGATTTATAATTATCTAGCTGAAATCAACTAAACAAATTATCAAGATTCGGAGGTTTCGATATTGGATTATGAAAAATGTTTCTACCATTAAGTTGGGTGAAACTCTAGATTTAATCAACTTAGTAATGCTATTAGTAAAGCTTTGACCAGATACCAAGCACATAGTTGGACATTCTTCGATGTTCATTTCATGACAGAAGTCAACAAAAGTTGACAACTTGAAAAAATGTGGATAGGTGTGAAAAATTAGAATTCCTTTTTGATATATGCCAATTAAATTGTAATTTTTATAAGTAATATAAGGAAAGCAGCTAGGCTTAAATCAGTGAGCATTTATTGACCATCTGTTGCATGCAGATCCCTACTTAATGAGAGAATAATAAAAGCAATTTAAAGCAAAGTTCATATGAAAGCCACAATCAAAAATAAACAGAAAGATTTTTCTCCAGTTTAGCTTGTAGGGGTTGTGGGGGATATGCTGCCCTTTCCATAACTGAGAAACAGAAGAACAAAGAACATAAAAGTTTGATAACCTGGAGTGAGTCTGTAAATTCAATCTGAACTGAAATCTAGCTGCTACCTTAGAGCATAGATAATCACAAAGGAGATGGATTTTCCCTCCAGAAAAATCCAGACATATTACAGAAGATCTCACCGTTTAGGTGGCCATGAAATGATCTTCAAATCTGTTTGCTTACGGTTAAATTTCTCAAGTGGGTAGTACATTGGTTCTTGCCGTCACACAATGGAAGTATTCATGCTGACGTCCATTCTGTAATCCATGTGGGTTTTTCTGAGACAGGACAAGTTTCAGGCTTTACATCTTAAGGGGGTTCACAACAAGACACAGGCAACCTTGTGTAAAAGAGTACTTTCAGGTTCCAGAAGGCGGGGTAGGGGGGTGGTTGGAGGGTAGTTCCCAGGGAGCAAGGGGCAAGAGGCCATGGAGGACAGAGAACAAGGGGACCAGAGCGCGGGGCCAAGGACTCTGGAGCAAGAGTGTGTTCCAGAGGGTGCTTCCTGCCTTAATTCTAGCCCACCCCCTGGCTGGGGGAAGGCTTGGTGGAAGGTATTGATTGACCACATTGGTGGGTTCAAACCCATCTCTGATTTGCCTTCAAGTTTTAAGACTTAAAATCATTATGGTCAATAAATGCTCACTGATTTAAGCCTAGCTGCTTTCCTTAAATTACTTATAAAAATTACAATTTAATTGGCATATATCAAAAAGGAATTCTAATTTTTCACACCTATCCACATTTTTTCAAGTTGTCAACTTTTGCTCTCTCTGAGAGCACACATGCACTTCTATGAGAGGAGCACCTGTATGATGGCTAGAGCAGCACCACAGGCACTTCAAAGGACTAGGAGAGCAAGACGGATTGCTCTTTCCTTTTCCTTGCCAAAGGCCCATCCACCCCTGGTATGGACCCTCGTGAGGTTTTTAGAAGTTCAGGAGTAACTGTGAACAGAGTTGGGAGGTATCCCCTTCTGAACGCTTGGTGACAACGACTTCTCTATGAATGAAGCGGAGGCCAGAGAGGTAAAGAGGACTCTGCTGTAGCCCAGGCGGCAAAGACCAGCCCTTTCCAGTCTGCTGCCTCTCTTCTCTCCACCATCTTCCTGCATTCTGAATAAGGCTGGGTGTTAGCGGGTGCGTGCACCACAAGTCAATCTGACTAAGCGAAGGGAGGGATTCCTTAGAAGACTGAGTTGCATAGGGTTGAAACCTTCATGGAACTGCCCATGTAGGAAAGCCGCTTAGAAAATCAGCAGGAGAACCTAAAAGCCCTCAAAAATGCCAACTTCATAAATTGCTCTTTCTAAGAATACCATTGGGTGGACATTGTGTCAGAGAGATCGCATTGGACCAACTAGTACACCAACCTGGGTATTCTTCTATCTTCTTTCCACCTAAGCTTACCTAGGTCAGGTACTGCTATGCACACTCTGCATCAACTTGAACTCAGAAAAGGAGATGGGAGAGAAATCCCGTCTGGCATCTGTAAAGCCAACTGAGTGAGAGAATGATGCTTTAGTACTGCAGGGATTAGACTGAAGAATGGAAAATTGAACATTCATTTTCTGCTGCTCAAAAAAAAAAAGTCCTCATGGGCAACAACAAAAAAGCCTGGTTAGTCATCAAATAAAATTCTGCTTTTTCACCTCTACACTGCAATCTATCAAAACCACGATTATGATTATATGTAATTTTCTCACTCTGTATATAAGAAACTTAAATGAAGTAATCAGAAGAAACTTAATCAATCCAGTCCCTGAACTGAAAAGCACCAGAAGGTGTCTTTTATTTCATATTTCCTAAAAGCTATAAAATGATCTGGCAAGAAAGTGAAAAATTAAATGGACTGAAATTCTATTCATCTTTTAATGTAGGTATTTTTGAAATAATCATGTACAACACATTGTGTTAGTCCAGGTATACTAGAGAAACAAATCCAGGGAGACTCAAATATGTACAGGAAAGAACTTTATATTAAAGAGTAATTATATATTAATAAAGCACCCCAGCCCAGGCCAGATCAAATCTATAAACCATTAGCGCATAAGTCCAATATTAGCCATGAACTTCAGGCCAGCCAACTCACTCTCATATTCTCTAGTCCCCGTGACCAAGGACCACCCCTTTTCTACTTGACACTTTTAGACAATTCTTTATTCATACATAATTTTTAAACAAAATAGCATTAAAATTATATTTGTACCCAACAGGATAAAACTTAAATGTGTGCAACTCAAAATGTGCCAGCTTCATTTAAACATAATATTCTATATGCAAACAATATTCTATGACTAGCAATTGCAGTTATGATCCTATAATCCTATGAACATATTATGATCCTATAATCCTATGAACATATTCCCCCACCTATGAAAATTTATAAACCAGTCACTTTCTGCCTTTGTCTACCCAGTTTGGAGTACACAACTTCTATACTGTCCATTTATAACAGCCCAGTGGTCTGAGGAGACAATCATATTCTTTGAAGAATCCTCATTCCAGTTGGAACCTTGTGAGCCTATGTCCATAAGCAAAATCAACTCAGAACAAGGCATCCATAAAGTCAGCAGCAATATGCACCGTTCACAGGCTCAAAAATCTTCTCTTCATCTGGTCGGGTTCTAGTCAACTCAGTGTGGGCCTCCTCATTTAGCTTCTTCACCTGGGTGCCCATTGACTGCCTCGCCTTTGGACCATGGGCACTGTCACAAATTGTCAACAGCTCTAGCCCTGACAGAGATAGTTAGGTTTATTGTGGTAACTAGGCCAAGAGGAACATGTGGGCAGAGTTTAATCAGGTCGCAGCTTGATTGGAGGAGAGCTGAAATAAATAGCGACAGCTGTGTTCCCTGGTGATCAGACCAGCATGCTCCTGCTTTAGCATGCTGGTCTCAACCTATATTCTACACTATAACCTTTTTCTCAACCTATATTCTATACTACCTGTGGGCCAAGCCAATCCATAAATCATATAGCTAGAGCTTGAGGTTTCATTGAGACCTCCTTTGCTGCTGGTGCAACCATGGACAGAGCTTGAGGCTAGTGGATCCTGTCGCCCTATTTAGGGCTAAGATCCCATCAGGTACTGCTTTGCCAAGTATCTGAGCTACAGACTGCTGCTGACCCATGCTGCTATCTGCTGCCTGTGGGCACACTCTGCCTGCCCTACCTGAGAGAAGGCTCCTATTTTTTGCTTGCTTGACCTTGGACCAGACAGCCACGTGAGTTGAAAGATTTCCAGTATATTAATTGTCATGAAAGTGAGTTAAACTGAGCCCTTCATACTGCTCTGTGGACTAATAAGCTGTAATAATATAACTAATACAACTAATAAGTTGTATTCCTTCTCGCTGTATAAACCGATCCTCATCTATATATGATCACATGTCCTAGTTTTGATTCTCAAGAGAACCCTGCCTAACACACATACTAAAAATACAGTGTAAATATCCTAAGAGTAACTTCCAAATTTCTCTTCATTCAGCCAGTACTAAAATTATTATTTGTCAAATAGTTATTCCTTCACTCATTCTTCATTAACTGATTCATTGTATGATTTGGAAGCACCAGTATTTCTGAGTCCTGAGGCTATAAAGATGGTCTTTGGTGCAGGAAACATCTAATCTGATAGGGAGAGGCATGCACACACATAGTTGAGAGGGTGATTGCTGTGTACTATGTAATATGGCTTTTCTACCTATATTCTGTGTACCTTTCACCAAATTACTAGGTAATACTATTCAAGTGTGAGGTGCTTATGGTCTACCACAGGGGTTGGATAAAACAAAACAAATAAAAAGACAAACTCACTGCCATCAAGTTGGTGCTAGTCAGAGTGCCCCTGTGATTTTCCAAGACTGTTAACTATTTCAAGGAGTAGAAAATTTGTCTTCCTCCCTAAACACAGCTGATGATCTTGAACTTCTGACCTTATTTTTAGCAGCCCAATGCGTCACCAAAGAGAGAGCTTCCCTTGACCCCCAGGCACAACTGAGCATGGGCTGCCCTGATCCTGAGTAATAGCGAATATGTTACTTCCCTAATAACTTCATAATCCTGAGGATTTTTGGTGTATTCTGTGTGACTATTGTGGAAAATGATCAAACCTAGTAGAGTGTGGGACAATTGGTGTCAGAATCGGTAGAAAGGTTGGAGGGTGGAGGCGTGCCTGGCCTGCACCTTCTAGGAATCAGTCTCTCGCTGCCTTTGCGTCGATGGTTCACAGTCATCCTGTAGGACAGAGTAGAACGGCCCCCTGTGGGTTTCAGACTGAACTCTTTACAGGAGTAGAATCCTTGCCTTTCTTTCTGAGGAGTGACTGGTGGTTTTAAACTGCCAACCTTGTGGTTAGAAGCCCAAGGCACAGGCACTGTGCCAACCTGGAGGGAGTCCATCTTGATCTTCCTCTTGGTGGTCTTAGGAATAGTCAACTCTGCGGTGCCATTTTTCACCTTGAGAAATGTAATGGGGCAGCAGTGGTGTTGGGTAATGGTGGGATCAATTGTCAGCTGTCTGATAGAAACTGAGCCTTAAAGATAACGTCATGCACAACTGGGTGTAGAACCTCCACTGACAGGCAGGTAGTGACTAAGCATGAGGCAGCCTAACCAGGGTTAGTCCCATGAACCACAAACCCAATTCGTGTCTTCAGAGGCCAGATTTCTACCTCTAAAACAATAGATGGTCCCTTGGTGAAGACTCAACAACAACAAAAATTCACTGCCATCAAATCGATTCCAGCTCATCGTGACCCCATAGAACAGAGTAGAACTGCCCCATGTGTCTTTCCAAGGCTGTGAGATTTTACAGTAGTACAAAGAGAGAAAGTGTCCTCACTCCCAGTCCAGTGGGGTCTTACTGCTGTCAGGCAGCGAACCACCCAATACTTAGGCCCTGCCCACCAAGCAGCAGAAGAAAAACAGACAGCTGCAGAAAATGCATTGGCAGTCAACAACAAGCACATTCCCGAGAATTGCTCAAGTCTAAAGGTGACTGGTCCCTTGTCTTTGTTCCTCTACACCAGTGGTTCTCCAACTTCCTCAAGCTTCGGCCATTTCATACAGCTCCGCCTGTGGTGGGGACCCAATCATAAAACTATTTTTGTTGCTACTTCTTAACTGTACTTTTGCTACTGTTAGGAATCATAATGTAAATATCTGATATGCAGGATGTGTTTTCATTATTATAAATTGAACATAATTAAGGCATACTGATGAATCATAAAAACAATGTGCAATTATATATTGTGAAATATTTATATCTCATTACAAATAAATGAAATTTTCTCTTGAAGCATGGTGTAGCATGGGGAACCATCTTCACACTGGGTACTCCTCTGTGGGCATATCTGCATGTGGGTGGACCCAGTTAGAGACGGATTGAGGAGCAGTGTCTCAGTTCCTAAGACCATTGGAATAAGTGTTTTAGGCAACCATTGTGAAAGGGTTGTTCAACCCCCAAAGGGATTGCGACCCACAAATTGAGAACCGCAGTTCTACACTCAGTTGTACCTCAGACAAGCCCTGGTGCAGTACCTAGACGTTGAAATCTCCCTGAGCTCCACGCGTTCTTTCTCCTGTGCTATACAGCCTTGCATGACTGCATTCCGTTTAGGCTTCTGGACTTCTTCAATTACAGGCCACTGTGTAATTGCAGGAAAATACAGAGCTCTTTTTCTTTTTTTTTTTTGTAAGAAGTAGATTTCAGTCAATAGGAAAATGGTAATTTAAGTTGGAGCAAAAGAGGTTAGATGGGGGTTAGGTTTCTGTGGTTTTATGTGAGGATGAAAGGAAATTCAAGAGAGACAACACAGTGTAGCAGACAGGTACATGGACTCCAAGGTCAGACTTTGTCAGAATTCTAGTGCTTTGACCTTGAGTCAGTTGCTTGATCTCTCTGTATCTTAATTTCCTCATCAGTGTTTTGTCAGCCTCGCAAATGATCAAGAGTGTATCAATGTTATTCATTTGTTTCATTACTCTCGACTGAGGTCTGGGAGACTACTCTTCTAGTTTACAATATTTGCTTGAAATAATGTATTCTGAACATATATAACAAAAACAAAACAATAGAAATTGCAAAGGAAACTTTTTCTTCGTGAATGTTCTTTTCTTTTTAACTCCAAGCCCTTGACTCTCATATACCTACTCTCTTACAATAAATATCAATTTTTAAAAAGCAATTTCTGTCAACAGGCTAAAGGAAATCCTACATAGAATTGATATATGCCTCAATAAATTGAGTACTTCTTTTTTATCTTAAATAATATAAAAGCAAATGTATTTAGAATAGAGTTATAGAAGATATCCCAGAATGAATAAAGAAAGAAAATTGAACAATTCACTGGAGAGAACAATGCCATGCAGGGTGAAATAAATCTCTCCTTTCAAATCACTAAATAGACTTAGAATCATCTACCGTATCCTGGAGGAATACAGAAAGAAAGAGAAGAGACAGATTAATTTATTATCACTATATTAGCCCAGCATTTTTTTCAAATACTAATAAGTCACTGCTACCTGCTTCAGTGATCCACATGCTTATCTATGCACATCAAGTTGTTAATAAACTCACAGTAAATTTGATACTTTTTAAATTTCAGCTGTAAAGAGGTCAACAGACTTTGCATTTTAAAGATTCTGTCTTCAAATCATGCTTGGAGAATGGAAAACGCTAATTATAGTTAATAAAAACATAGTTTATTAAAGAACTTACTGTCAGGGAATGATGGAGTGAGTCATCCTTGTCATGAGCTGTGATATTTTACTGTAATAAATTAGCCTATTGATGTTTTATGGATGACAGAGAATCCAAGAGCCCAAGTCAGAGACAACCAAAGTCAGGGAGGATGCTGGGTGGGGGTTCACGTTTGTGGTCAATTCCTTTGCCTCAACTTCAGAGCTGCCAATTGGAGAGGCCCAGGTGATTGCAGCACACATGGGGCGTTTATAATAACTGAAGATGACGAAGCTTAAGGAACCCAATTTCTTTAATGATGGTTGCAAGATAGGTGCCCTTTGCCCATGAGAGAAACACTATGTTAATTTTACTACTACACAGTAAGCAAGTCTGTCTCTCTCTCTCTCTGTAGAGACACACTATCTCTGTTTTCCAAATGTACAAAATGCACAATGTACAAAATGCTTTGTAAAGATTGCTCAGAACAAACGTGGCCAGAGCCTCAGCATAAAGGACATCCATGAATGTGAGCGAACCATGAAGAATGAGCTCTCAATAAATTTTAGGGTATTTTCATATCTTCCAGATTGGCTGCTCTTCAATTGTGCACCATTAACTAAGTGAATGGATTAGTGTCTCAAGGAAGACAACGTAATAAATCACAGTAGGAAACTAAAAGCAGAACCTGATATGTTACCATCCTGTACCCTCCTCCTGCTTGGTTAGCCTTTCAGTCACCGTGAAGCATCTCCAGGGTGGACAGGTGGACAGATCTCTCAATGTTTCCTCTTTCCACCAGTTGCAGTTGTGCTCAGATCAGTGACAACTGATGATATAGGTTGTGGAAATGTGGGCCTAAATGTAGCAAAATCAATGGAGGGTAGAAGTAAATGGATGAAGAGACTGGCTAGGTGATGGACACAGTAGCACTCTTCATTGGAATTGCCAAATGATCATCAATAAAAATAAATAAAACCTCATGGTGATTTTAGGCCACATTCTGGTACAAGTGATGGAGCACTGACCTCTCCCAATGACATTTTTAGAACACAAGAAATAGGGATTACAAATTCATGTATGAGATGACAGGAATTGATGTCCCAAATGTCTTTGAAAAGCAGTCCCATAATACATAGTCAAGGAACACTGAGCACCTCTGCAATGTAGCAGTCCCCACTGGTGGCTCAATTGGCCTAAGCAAATTCAAATGGAGGAGGGGAGACTCTGGATGCAACAGGGCTTTGAGACACCCACCACTCACAGCTGCTCTGCCAAAACGTCAGGACCCGCCTTCCTGAATCCCTGCACACTGTCTCACTGGGCCCTGCTGCCTCTGCCACAAACATTTCCCTCTATTGTATCTTTCCCCAAGGTGGCCTGAACCCTGTAGTTACCCTCCACTATTAATGTTATCACATACATCAGGATTTTTCCAAGGGGTGAAGAGTTATTTCGCTTTGTTTGAAGTGAAGAGGGACACAGCTGCAGGTGACCTGACTGAGGAGTGAAGGCCCAGCGACCGTTTCCCTTAATCTTGCCTAGAAAGCTTCACAAACTTTAGCGTCTTAGCTCTAAAAGTTTGCCCTTTCCCTAGTGAACTGGGAAAATCTGTGTTCAAAATCTGTGGGTAGATAGGAGAGTGGAATAATTTAGGAAGTGGGAGAATCGGGTAGGCCATTGTCACCATAACTGTCTTATCACTTCTCCACTTCTATTCCTGCATATAAAAGTCTTTCTCGGGGCTGAGCCCCGGTGGCGTAGTGGTTGTGCGCGTGACTGCGGCCCACTGGGATGGAGGTTCCATTCCAGCTCCATGGAGCAAAGGCTGGGCCTCCTACTCCCACCACCTGAGGGCAGTAATGCCCCCCCCCCCAAAGAAAACAGAAAAAAAACAAAGTCTTTCTTGGGCAGCGGAACTGCGGCCCACTGGGATGGAGGTTCAATTCCAGCTCAAAGCCTGGGCCTCCTACTCCCACCACCAGAGGGCAATGATGCTTAAAAAAAATTTTAAAGTCTTTGTCAAGCATCAGTCACATACTTGATGCCCACCTCCATTACACAGCCACTTTGGCACTCGCTCCATGGGGGAGGTATTGAATAGGGCAGTGGCACAGCGCTGCTGAGTCATTGGTGCATGAGCGTAACTTCACTCCTAGTTTAGATTCCCCTTGCAGAAAAGTGGGAGGGCAATTAGTAGCATTCGAGGCAAGAAAAATTTAAGTGCCACTCCTTGACACTCTCACTATTCCTGAATATATCCTGTATTGCTCTATGTGACGTGTCACCATCTAATGGTTTCCATTTCCATAGAATATGACCACTATGGGGGCTGAGCGCTGGTAGCGTAGTGGTTATGTGTGGAACTGCAGCCCACAGGGTTGGTGGTTCAAATCCAGCAGCAGCTCTCCAGGAGCAAGGGTGGGCCTCCCACTCCCACCAGGGGCAGTGATGCCCACAAAAAAAGAATATGGCCCCTATGACCCCCAAGAGGCAGATGACTCCACACCATACTCAGGTGGAGGCAGGGCCTGACTCACCCTCTCAGCCAAACTCCCCTGAAACCTAGTAAGCATCCCCGTTGCTTTATACATATGAGTTATATAAGCCAACAGTCTATTTCTTCAGGGACTATCTTTATAATCCATCCGGGGCGCCACTGTAAACAGAGACTCTCAAAAAGTAATTTTTATCATTGTATACCTTGGGTAAAAATGTTATTAAATTTAGAACACTAGGATCAATTAACAGACTCCATAACTCAGCATTCATCAAAGCCTTCATATAAATTCTCTAAATCTGCTTAATTGACTTATATGCTATATCATCTGAAAAACTGTAGCCTTTAAAACACACCCCAGGCTTCCTTTAGTCCCAGTTCCCACGCCACTCATTATTATTATTGAATTATTTTCTGCAAAAATTGCAAAGCTGTTCAATATATAAGCTTCATTTGATTTAGCAAATCAAAATAATAATAATAAAGCAGGAGGCAAGTAGCAATGGTATCTGTAAACAACATCTCTAAGAATAAATGGACTACCAACACAGAAATAGGGCTCAGAATGACTTACAAAGAAAGTCAAGCTACTCTTTGGTATCGAGTTGCTCATTGGCACCCAATGGGATATTATGCATCACTGACAAACAACAATAAAACCTTGAAGCATCTCATGGCCTGGATGGATTTGGAGACCATTGTATTGAGTGAAATTAGTCAATCGCAGAACAAATAGAGTATGAGACCTCTGTTATGAAGGGAAAAAAATATTTTCATCAGTGGTAAGATAGTTAAGGTGTATTATGCCAACCTGGCCAAAAAAACATGCGGGGTTAATTGAAGGGCAGATAGCGAATGGTTCAGTGAGCTTTGCCTTTCTCGTCCTTGTCTCTTGTTCTCTGATGGTCAGACCAGTTCCCTGCTTCAGTCGGCAAGGCTCACTTTCTGCAAGACATCCCTGAGGAGAAGCCACGTGGACCTACCCTGATGTAGCCCTGGGTGCTGGAGTAGCCACGTGGAGACCTCCCCACTGCCAGCACTGGGATGCTTACACGTTCACTAATTCAGCTTTCCTCCTGCAGCTAGCGTCATTGTGTGTGTTTTGAGATTGAGGAGGATTTTGTAGCTTGGTGTCAGACATATGGGGCTGATGTTGGACTTATGGGCTTGGACAGCACTGGGTTGGGATGCTTTCTTAATGTACACTTATCCTCTACATAAACTCTCTCTCTCATGTGTGTTTGTGTGTGTGTGTGTGTGAGAGAGAGAGAGAGAGAGAGAGAGAGAGAGAGAGAGAGAATTTCTGTGGGTTTGTTTATCCTGTCTGTCTAGACTAACAAATGGTTTTCATGGCAAAAAAAAACACAGACTTTGATGGTTACCAAAGGACAGAGGGCAAAGGAAGGAAGATGAAGCAAGAAGGTTGATTGAAGGGTCTCTTTTGTCATTCTAATAGAAGCTTCCTTTATATTCTTAACATCTTTTCAAGACAATGAGTTTAAAAAAACAAGCCCTATTTTCAGTGCTGCTGTAAAAACAAAAAACAAATTCACTGCCATGGAGTCGATTCTGACTCACAGTGACGCTAGAGGGCAGAGTAGGGCTGCCCTTATGGGTTTCTAAGGGGTTCTAAATCTTTACTGGGACAGAAAGCCTCCCAGACCCTCCCAGACCTTTGGATGAGCAATCTTATGGTTAGCTCACCACACCACCAGGACTCTCCTAGGGCCTTTTGTATACACTTAAAATAATTTGGGGTGACACAGTGCTTAAGAACCCCAATACTAATTGAAAAGTTAATGGTTCAAGCCCACCCACTACATATTAAATTTACAATCTAAATACAAGTCTCTGCATAGTCTTAAAGCTTGATTCAATGGCTGTAAAACAGAAATTCATAAAGTCTTCTTTACCAAAGTTCAATGATTGAATTTAATTTAGTTCTGTCTGATTAAACTTTCTTTTTATTCAACTTCTAGTAAGTGTCTCACGATTAGCTCCCCTGACAAAAGCTTCTGCTATCTGGCTATAAATAACTGTGGTAGTTACTTAATCTACTGTCAACTTGAGATTATTAAGAGTGAAAGGCCTGTCAATCAGGTCTCAGCTTGATGACTTCATTTGGAGGCACTAAAGAAATAAAGAGTTCACTGGAGGCCAGACCCACACTTTCTGCTACACATTCCTGTTTACAAGCCACATGTTGTTGTTGTTTTTGTAGTTGTTTTCTGTGGCATCACTGCCCTGGTGGGAGTAGGAAGCCTAGCCTTGCTCCTGGAGAGCTGCTGCTGGATTCGAACCACCAACCCTGTGGGCCGCAGTCCCGCACACAACTTCTAGGCCACCAGGGCTCGGCCTCCTCTAGTTTTTTAATGCTTCCTCACCCCCATCCCCCACAATCATGATCCCCAATTCTAATTTACAATCCAGGTAGGCCAGAGGATGTACAGTGGTACAGATAAGAGCTGGAAACACAGGGAATCCAGGACAGATAAACCCCTCAGGACCAATAATGAGAGTGACAATACCATGAGGGGAAGGGGAAGGTGGGGTAGAAAGAGAAAACTGATCATAAGGATCTACATCTAACCCCTTCCCTGGAGAACAGACAACAGAAAAGTGAGTGAAGGGAGACATCAGAAAGTGTAAGACATGACAAAATAATTTATAAATTATCAAGGGGGCTGGGAAGGGAGGGGGAAAATGTGGAGCTGATGCCAAGGACTCAGGTAGAAAGCAAATGTTTTGAGAATGATGATGGCAACGAATGTATAAAGGTGCGTGGCATACAATGGATGGATGTATGGATTGTGATAAGAGTTGTAAGAGCAAAAAAAAAGAGTTGTATGAGCTCCCCAGAAAATTATTTTGTTTGGTTTGGTTTGTTTGGTTTTGTTGTGTTTTTTGGGCATCACTGCCCTCTGGGAGTAGGAGGCCCAGCCTTTGCTCCTGTGGAGCCACTGCTGGAATTGAACCCAGTGGGCTGCAGTCCCACGCACAACCACTACACCACCGGGGCTCAGCCCAAGAAAAGTATTTTTAAAAAACAAACAGTTCCATGAACGTATTCTTGAACTGTTGACTCCGAATATAAAGTTCCATAGCAGTAGTGTCTGGTGAACCCTTTTCCGAACAGATGCCAGCGCTGCAGGCTTCTCCAAAGGAGCCAAGGTGTGGCAGCAATGCAGAGACTCAACAAACAGGAAGAAGGAGGAGGCAGCACAGCTGGTTTATTAATCGGTAAAGTCTGGATACACTGGGGACGATCACTCACCCACCCAACCCCCAAGTCTACACTGCTGAAGGGCATCGAGAGAGGCAATAACTGATGGCAAGGGTTTTTCGGGAATGTGGGGGGTGATGGAGAGTGGGAGGGGGTTGGAGGAGTAAGCAGTGTGAGCACGAGTGGGGAGGGCACTAGAACTGATTGTCATTATACGACTCATTTTAAAAGCGATTTGACCATGCAAAAGAAAATGTTCTACAATTTAGAATATTAGAACATGAAATACAATTTTAATAATTGTACCATTCTTCTTGATATGATTGAATTATTGAATTGTATGATACATGGAGTATGTGCCAATAAAACTATTTTTAAAAATGGGGAGCAGCAAAAGGAGGGAGACACAACACAGAACTGGCAGGCTATTTTTATATGTCGGGCAGGGGCCTTCGAACTAGGACTGGAGTTTTCCAAAAAGAGGTGGTTGTCCCTGGCTACCTAGGACCCAACTATGTCCTTACTTGGAAGGTCCTGGGTGGTCAGACCCTCAGACCTCCCCAAATCAGGCAGTTTTCCCTGCCCTTCTCAGTAGGAAACAAAGACTTTACTTCAGCTAGCAAAGCCTAAAGAATAAGCCTTGGTATTAATTTCAATTACCAGCTCCAGTCTTAAAGGAAGTTTACATCAACCTTGACACTTTTATAACCCACTCTGAAAAGTGTACATTGTAAAAATTGTAGTATTCCGGGGTAGGGGGAAATGAAGAACTAATACCAAGGACTTAAGTAGAAAGCAAATGTTTTGAGAATGACGATGGCAAAAAATGTACAAATGTGCTTGGCATAGAACGGATGCAGGGATGGATGGTGATAAGAGTTGTATGAAGCCCCAATAAAATGACTTAAATGAATGAATGAATGAAAAAAGTGTAGGATTCAGATTATAAATTTTGTAGCCTGCCTAAATATGTTTAAGCATATGTAGGACCAGAAGCCATACCCCACTTTTTAACCTTCTCTTTGGTAACCTTAATCAAAATTAAGCAATCAATGATTTTGCTGTAATGTGTGCGCTTTCCCATGCATGTGTCCCCATGCAGGGCCCATTCTCTGAAAAGGTCATGTCTTCACTTTGCCAACTGGATGTCTCTAGAATGCCAAAAATTCCTCTGAATCTTCATTTAAGGTCTGAATGGTTTTGCCCCCTATCACATAGTAGAAAATATATTCTCACAAATGCATTTATCTCTAAACTGCAATAGAGCTAATTTTTGATGTTCTAGTCACAACAGATTTGTTGTATATACAATGTGGCTATAAAATGAGGACCTGGATTTTTTAAAGAAACATGTAAGATGTCTGCAACCAGATGTGTGTTCAAAACAGTCATCAAAATAGTCATTGTGAGACATTTTGAGTTTATGCAAGAATGTTGCTACCTCCTCAAACAGTTTTGTCACAATAATAAAAGTATGTGTAAGTCATGATTATAAGACCAAAGAAGAAATAGCCAGTTTTATATGGGTTTTTAAGGACAATTCAGCGAGAAGGACATTTAATGCGGGTTTAAATGAGAAGCAGGTGCTTTGTATATGGTAAATGGAAGAGGTAAAGGAGGTAATTGGATAATTACAAGTGTTTTCTTGTTGTTTTGGTTTGGGGCGTTAGTGTGCAAGATTAGACAAGGGAGCATGTAGGTGAGAAAACTCAAGCAGGAAGCCTCGGCAGCCATTAAAAGCCTTCTATCTCATCCAAAGTACTTTGAAACTAATACCCACATCGAAGAGCTTGGCATAATGGACTAAGAATACTAAGTAACAGAAAATTAGAGAATCGTGGTACACTATTTCTATTTTCTTCCAATAGTTATTTGAACCCCCACTTGAAATAGCTTTTTATGGAAAAAATGGAGTATGACAAAATTGAGTAGTTAAATGTATCAACAGCATCTGTTTATTTGTTAAGTGTTTGGAAGTTTTTCTATTTCGTGTGACTGATTATAATGGTACTGATTCTGGTTACTGCTCCATTTAAGCTTTTTTAGGTTGATGTACTTTTATTACTGGTTCTAATTGGCATTCCATGTGACATTAAATCTGTTCCTATGATTCTGTTGGGGAAACAAAGACTAGTTAGAGATAGATAGCTGTGTGTCTAGCCAACTCCAACTGGAAAGTACCACAGACCAAAATGTTACCTAGCTCTGTGTCATCTTAGCCTTTTTAATACAAACTTGGTTTAAGGTATATCAGGAAAGGAGAATGTAGGAATGAGGGTTTATTTTTCCCAAAAAAGGGAGCAAATTGGTCACATTGATGGGAACAAGTCCCTTAAATAGAAGAGCCTGAAGTTGCAGGATAAAGGTAATTATGGAAGCAGGGTCATGGGATGAACTCATGTTCAGAACACAAGTAAAAATTAGCTTTGAAATTGTAACCTTGTATGACCTTTAGCTTCATGGAAGGTCAGGAGAGTGAGATTGTATAAACTGTGTTCTTTTGTTAAGAGATTCCCCACTAAACAGAAGGAAGAATTTGTGATTAAATATTTGGGGGAATTTCTGGGCAAAATAATAATTTTTACCAAAGCGCTTTATAGAGTCATTAACATGCTAATTTTCAACATGAATGGCCAAAATAACAATAAACATAATGCAGCAATTCCCAAGTATTTTAATTTCAGAAACTCTTTATTTCCCTTATGACATCCGTGGTCGGTAGCAGACAGTTTGAGAAATGCTAAAGTGTAAGCTCCCTAATTCTACAGAGAGGATCTCATTATCTGCCACAAAAAAATAACTTCTTCCTGCCCCAATTCCCACATAAAAACTTTCTGCTGTGAGTTTAAACAATTGCAAAATTATCTGTTGAAAGAATGTCCTCATTCACCTGGTTCCTCGGGGAAGCAGACACCAAGATAGGATTGTAAGTGCAGACGATCCATCAAGGAAAAGGCCTGTGAGGGAACCAAAGGTTGTGCCATCTGACTGCAGGGCAGGTTCGATCCTGCAAGGTGAGAGGGTAGAAGGGACAGTCCAGCACGGTTCTCCTTTCCCCAGTGGAGATTGCAGGAGCCAAATGACCCATCGGTGAGCCGCCCTTACAACTCCTGCCAGTTCAGCCATTGAAGCAGAATGGCTGCAAGGGCCGAAGTGGGGTCTTAGAAGACCTGAGTACATTTCAAAACTTTCCCTATGGCAGCTGTTACCCATCGGTCTTACGTTCCAAAGAAGAACTCTGAAAAGGGAATTTAGAGAGCTGCACTAAAGCTACCATCCCTATACCTGATCTCAGGATGGAAGCTGTTTATTCTCTCCCTCCTCCACTATCCATTAAATTCTTCCAACACCCCTGTCACCTTGCAGTTCCTAGTTGTATGACTCAATCCTCCATTCCTAGACCCATACACGCTTCCCAAAAGGGACAGATCATCACAGGGAGGCCTCTAGTGTGACAGATATGCCACATCCTGTTGCAACCCCTTAAGAATGGTTTTCTGAGCAACACTTTTTGAGAGCAGTTATTTCCAAAAGTGAAGCAGTGGTGTGAGCAAACGATGCTGTATCATTGGAGCACTGCTGTTCCACACTAGATGGATGGTATGCTGTATAGGATCCCATACCTGTGGATTAGGCTTTCTGTAAGTTCCCTGACAGTGGTATTGATTAAGACTCTGCCTGCAGGAAACACAAGTTACTCCCAAAAGAAAACAGCGGAATGGCACATGTTTCTTTGTAACTGAACTGACAGGTTAGACAGGTAGAGGCAAGTCAGTCTTGGTAAATGGAAGTTTATGCTCTGGGCCCAGGCAAAGCCTCTATCCCTACCACCACCATGGCAGTGCAGGTTGGAGGCTGAAAACAGAAGTAAAATTTCCCTGCAGGAAAAAAGTCACCAAATCATCGCAAGTTGTATTTCTGTCCCACAAACAATCTTCAGAACATTGTCCAAAATCCCAAACAGAATGTACTTATACATTATGCATACCAAATTAAGAATAACTTGTCCTCATTAGAATTCTAAGGTCTTCACTTTATATAATATCTTAATATATGATTGATATGCTAATTTATGAAGGAGAATTAACTCATCAGCAATGACTTCTGATGCAGCTTTGGTAAGTAGTCTATAATTCTTATGATAATATGCTACAGTGATCATATATTCCAGACTTATTGGGGAAGTTTGGGTTTCATGTAATTGTTTTATTGTTTTGTTGGGTTTTGCTGTTTTAGTAAAAAAATTCATTCTATGTAAAATTAATAGTGCATTGCTATTTCCTAAAAGCTGAAAGGATTTTTTAAGTTATTAAAAGATGGTAGAATATGCTGGTCTGGTCTCCTAGGGCCTTCCTGCCATCATGCCTCTATTCAATCAACCAATAAATGAATTGCTAAGGCCATTCAGAGAAGTAATTTAGCATAATAGATTAAAATTTAATGTAAATAAATATGCATAAATCTCTATATCTGTACACATATACATACACCTTGGGTCCACTACTCTTATTCTACATTAAATTGAAACCATCAGCACATCAGGAATTATATCAAAA
>PVJH01036184.1:0-18997 GCA_004026705.1 Nesogale talazaci | reverse complement strand
TAATCACTTTTATCAACATTTATTTCAGTCTTATCTGATATTTATGCTTTCTCTGTAACATCGTAGCTTTTCCTTACTGATATATGCCAGTCTTTGTATCTCTAATACATAAAATTTTTGGAATATTGGTTGAATGATAGTAGCTGAATACCTGCATGATTGATCCTTAACAAGCATTTTTATCCAAAAAAAAAAAAAAACAACTTGTTAACCACATTTAAAATTCAAAAAGTTTGTGGGAAAATTCCATTATCTTTTTTTAAATTTTTTTATTTAGGCATCACTGCCTTCTGGTGGGAGTGGGAGTGGGAGGCCCAGCCTTGCTGGTGCTGGATTTGAGCCGCCAAGCCAGTGAACTGCAGTCCCACACTCAACCACTAAGCTACCGGGGCTCAGCCCACATTCCATTATGTTTTAATTACATTTTTTCATAAACTTTTTGAAGTTTCCTGTCCATACTGTTTTGCTTCAGTATCAATTTACTATTTTTTTTCAAAATCAATCTACTTTTCCTATCATCAAGAATCTAACCTTCTTCACATGTATTTTTCTATAGATGTGCCAAGTATTTGAATTTTTAAAGGCTATTTCTTTACCAGAATTAATAAGTGTGTTTAAAAGTATTGATGCCCTTGAAAGTTTCTTACTCTTATGGTCAATGGATTACACAAACTGACCTGCATAATTTATTTTCTAAGACGTAGAATGTCAGAATCTGTGGGTGCAATAAAGGGAGGATACTGTTTTCATGCTTAGAAGCCTAACATTTGCCGACTTTACAGAAGTAGAAATTAATCATTTCTTGTCTTTGTGTGACTAGATAAACGAATCCTGTTATGTCGTTTAATCCTTCTCTCCATCCTCTATGTGATATAGAAAGCTTATCGGATAATGCAACTGCTTTTAGCAACAGATCCAAACAACTTCGAAGGCAAATGTGGTGGCGTGGATGCAAAGTAAGTGAACCCGTGGCTGCTAGTTAATACCGAATTGCGTCTCACGTGGTTTTCAAAGGCCAGAATGAAATAGGGCCTCCAGAACTATAAGAAGAGAAGGACTCCAGCTGAGTGGTAGATGTTGTGTCCTCAGCCTGGAACAGGTCAGAACTCTGTAATTTATTTCTTTCGAGGCAGGAATAATTAAAGGAATCTAGCAATGGCTTTAAAAAGATGCTTTCATAGATTTTTTTTTTTTTTTTTTAGGCATCACTGCCCTGGTGGTGGGAGTAGGAGGCCCAGCCTTTGCTCCTGGGAGCCGGAATCGAACCTCCATCCCAGTGGGCCGCAGTCCCGCGCACGACCACTATGCCACCGGGGCTCAGCCCCGCTTTCATAGATTTTTTTTTTTTTTTTTTTTGCTTTCATAGATTTTTGTCATAGAAAATAACCTACATTTTGTTAATAACTGTCTCAAGACCTAATATAACAGATTTTATCATTTAAAATATTTTAAAGTTTTTATATTTATATTCTTTATTACTAATATTTTTTAAAGGCAGAGAACATTAAATGTAAAGATTGTGAAAAAAAGTAAAAGTGAAAAAATATATAATTTCCCATTGAGGGAGCAAACATAAAGACAGTATGAATCACAATTTGTTGCAGAAAATAGGATTTTTTTTTGGGGGGGGGGGGCATCACTGCTCTCCGGTGGTGGGAGTAGGAGGCCCAGCCCCGCTGCTGGAATTGAACCTCCGTCCCAGTGGGCCACAGTCCCACGCACAACCACTATGCCACTGGGGCTCAGCCCAAAAATAGGATTTTTAAAAAAATAATTTTTTTTAAAAAAAAGGAGGGGGAAAGAGTTGCTTATACCAAGGGCTCAAGTAGAAAATATTTGGAAATGAATATGGCAATATATGTACAAATATGCTTGATACAAATGATGTATTGAATCTACAAGAGTTGTAAGAGCCCCCAATAAAATTATTGGAATAAAAAAGAAAGTCAAAAAAGTTTCCTCCTCATTCCAGAATGTTCTATTAGAAGCCCAGACATTTGTAAGAGGCAGGGAAAAGGTAGGATCGCTCTATTGCTTTTTGGGGGTTTTTTGTTTTGCTTTGTTTTTTGGGCATTTTTTGGGTTTATTTCTTAATAGAAATAAACCTGAGGGCTGAGCCCCGGTGGCATAGTGGTTGTGCGCGGGACTGCAGCCCACTGGGACGGAGGTTCAATTCCAGCAGCGGGGCTGGGCCTCCTACTCCCACCACCAGAGAGCAGTGATGCCCCCCCCCCCAAAAAAAAAAAAAGAAACCTGAGAAAAATTTTACACAAAAGGGTCCAGGCCCTTGAAGACTTTGGTTGTTACTTTTTCTATAGAAGACAACCTTTTAACAGTAAAATCCAACCAAGAAAAACTCAAATATGGAGATGTGAAAAAGTAGCAAGTCCAAGGGCCCAAGTAGAAAGAAAATGATTTGAGAATGATGATGGCAACAACTGTACAAATGCGCTTGACACAATGGATGTGTGTATGGATTGTGATAATTTGTACAAGCCCCTAATAAAATGATTTATTAAAAAATTTAAAATTTTGTGATGGGAGTTGTATAAGCCCCCAATAAAATAATTTTTTTAAAAAAAAAGGAGGGAGAAAGAGTTGCTTATACCAAGGAGAAAGAGTTGCTTATACCAAGGGCTCAAGTAGAAAATGTTTGGAAATGAATATGGCAATATATGTACAAATATGCTTGATACAAATGATGTATTGAATCTACAAGAGCCCCCAATAAAATTATTGGAATAAAAAAGAAAGTCAAAAAAGTTTTAAAATTTTTTTAAAAAGCAAGCTTACCGGCTGAGCCCCGGTGGCGCAGTGGTTGTGCGCAGGACTGCGGCCCACTGGGTTGGAGGTTCAAATCCAGCAGCAAGGCTGGGCCTCCTACTCCCACCACCAGAGGGCAGTGACGCCCCCCCCCAAAAAAAAGATAAAATAAAATAAAATAAAAAGCAAGCTTAAATGAGTAAAAATTTGAAAGTTTTCCAAGGATTGTGCTTATTTATTAATGATTTTGTATGTTGTGGTATATAACAACAAGTGATTTGAACTTAAGAAATCAAACATTAATATCTTTTATGCTTTGTTTTGTTTTTGTCTCTTGCCTGTGTTATAGATAAAAGCCATTATGGCTTTGGTTGCTGGTATCCTATTGCTAGTGATTATCAGTAAGTATTTCCTGGATTATTTTTTGTTGGGAACAGCCTGTGGGGTTCCTCTTCATTCCCTTCTCCATTTGTATCCACTTGGCCTGCTATGACTGATGCTGGGATAGAGTAATGACCTCTGAGCGGAGTCAGAGACTCTGAACAAGGGGCCTGTGGATCTCTGGAAATGCTCTCATTGAGAACGTGCATGTGTACAGATTGATGAGGAGTGGATTTTTGTCCTTTCTCAGATTCTCAATGGGAATTCCCTTCTAGCTCCTGCTTTACCCCTACACACCCAACCCTGCGCCCCTCCCTACCCCACCCCACCCAACAAAAACCCAGACTATATGACTTATCCAAGCTCTGAAATGGCTACTGTTAGTCTCAGGACCTTTTCAATTTATTATTGCCTTTCAGGTATGGCAGATTGCATCTCATAACACTGTGTTTGAAGGACCAGATAAATCCTCCTGATAAATGGTGGTTTTGGTTTTGGTTTGGTGTTTTCAGTATAATTTTAGTTGTTAAAATATAGCTCTCCTATTCCCATTTTTTCTTACCTTTTTTAAAATTAAGGTCATAATTTTTAATATTTCCTTTTCTCTAAAACTTATTTACAGAATTTAGTAATATTTTGAAAATATCTCAAAACAGTTATTTGAAGAACTCTTTTTTTTTGGGGGGGTTTTGTGGGGCATCACTGCCCTCAGGTGGTGGGAGTAGGAGGCCCAGCCTTTGCTCCTGGGAGCCGGAATTGAACCTCCATCCCAGTGGGCCGCAGTCCCGCGCACAACCACTACGCCACCGGGGCTCAGCCCCTGAAGAACTCTTTTTTTAAACAGAAAAAGGAAATATATATTTAGAAAATATGGCATCATATATTATGAAAGCAGTTGTATATCTTTTAGTCTCATCCTATGAATATGTGTAGCTGCCTCAAAAATTTCGTGGAGGATTGAGCTGAGCCCCGGTGGCGTAAGTGGTTGAGTGCGGAAATGCAGCCCACGGGCTTGGCGGTTCAAATCCAGTGGCTTCTCTTAGGAGCAGCACTGGGTAGCGCCCACGACCACCAGAGGCAGTGATGCTCTCCCCCAAAAAACAAAGCAAAACAAAAATTTGCGTGGAGGGCTGAGGCCTAGTGGCGTAGTGGTTGTGTGCGGGACTGCGGCCCACAGGGCTGACGGTTCAAATCCAGCAGCAGTTCTCCAGGAGCAAGGCTGGGCTTCCTACTCCCACCAGGGCAGTGATGCAAGTTTCGTGGAAAAATGGTATTGATAATGGAATTCTTCCACAAACATTTTGAATTCTTCTCATATAAGCATGTTCTGTTTTTTTAAAATAAGATGATACTCATACTTTTGAATAAATATATTATAAATTAATTTTGTTAAATAGTTTTATAATATTAATTGCATGATATGTTAATATAAAAGAATTTATTTGATGAAAATGCCAGTGCTGGTCATTGAATTGATTTTTATGAAATTTTTGCTTCACCTTTATCATTTAAGTTAGATACTGCTGTCGCGGAAATCCAGCCCTCCTTCCCCATTTACAAAAGTGGACAGAGCTGCTTTTAGGAGTTGCTCTCAATAGAGCATATGAATCTGGTTTTGACATGGCCCTTTTTTACTTTCTCTTTACAGTTCTTATAGTTATGAAGTATCGTACTTGATTTGATGACAGATACTCATCAAACAAGATCTGGGACAACAACAATAATAAAAGATTGCTGCATAATTTAAAGAAAACCTATGTATATACTTTCAAAACTTCTTTTTCAAGAAACTAAGAGGCAAGTATCACTTCAAATTGGAGCATTGAGAATGTCTGATTATCTTCTCCTCTTCTAATAAAATGTGCTTTTAATTAATTCTGTCTAAGGCATAAGTAACCAGCCTATACTTTTCCATATTCCAAGGATCTAATTTGAAACTAGATACTTGCCAGCTCATTATTTGTGTATATAGTTAAGCACTGATGCTGTTTCATTGTTATTTTAATGGCATAAGGACTTGAATTTACTGCCTCAAGGCGGGGGTCAGGGAGCCTATGTAGAGTACCAAATCATTTTACTGAAAGAGATGCTTAATCATTCTGTCAGTATTTGCAAGGAAATCACTCTTCTCACACTATGATTGCTGTGCAAGCAACTTTGATATATTTATGACAAAAGCTAAATGTAAACGTTGCTGCCTTCAGGTAGAACTGAAAACATTCCAGGAAACCTGATTTTGACTGTACAAAGGATTGTCTTAATTTTGTTTTTGGCATTTGGATTTGGGAAATGGGAAAGATGAATAGTGTGGAGCAAGAGGAGTTTGTCACCAATGCACTGGGGAGGACACAATGACTGGGAACTGTGCCTGAGCTGTCTGAAAATAGCTGCAAATCATGGTCCAGTCTGTTTTAGGTTAGCTTCCACTAAGGAGAGACCAGTGGTAATGTGAGGAAATGAAATCCACAAGTAATTTATTCCATATTTTAATTTTCATGAATAGCTTTTCTCTTTAACTCCATTTACCAGAAGTGCTAAAAGTAGCAAAACTGTCTGCTTTGAATTGATACCCTTGCATTCCCTTGATCAATTTCTTGGTGATGCATGCTGTACAGTAAAGTGTCAAATCAGTCAACAGTGATGAGATACAAAAAGCCAGGAGGCTACGTAACCTGTGTACAGGGTAATCAGTCACTAATCAGATGGATGCTTGAACCTGTCTTTATAACGATTAGATGTGCTATTAATTTAACTTTAAAATGTGCCAACCTCCTCATGTTGTTTAAGCAAGTCATTGTGAAAATATATAGTCCACTAATGTATGTGGGGTGGAAGCTTTATAATAAAATTAAATATTCTTCAGAAACTTGTGTACTTGAACATGTATGAAACCTAGAATCTGTCTGGCTGTTTGATTATTATTTTCAATTGCTGAGGACTCATATTAGGAGGGGAAGATGTTCTGTTTAGGGTGGAAAGTTTAAGAGCTGACTCAAGACCCTTGCAAGTTATGAAGAACTAAATATAATTTTGCTGAATTTTACAGTTTGCTGAAAGCATTAAAAAAGAAACAAAAGTCTTACACAAGTTGGAGTTCTTACCTGTTGTCACTGGTCTTCTGTCTTTGTAGCTGTCAGTTACTGTGACAGCATCTGGGCCCTACCAAAGCCGTGGACAAAGGAGACCCAAGAAAATGAACAGTCTTAGAGTTGTAGTAACTGATCCTTTCATTTACGCTAGAAATGTCTTAGCTGACTGTGGGCAGACACAGCTCTAGTGCATGTGCATACATGTGTATGAATGTATGGCCTTTACTTGGGGTTGGAACTTGAATCATAGTGGTTAATTTTCTACTGGTTGGTATCAAAATCTGGTTTTCCCAGGATATCAATCAGTAGAGATGAAGAGCAATCTTCACCAGAATGCACATTTCCTGGTGCTTCTTTTAACAAGGTATACTACTTTTAAAGAAATAATTACAAAAATATTCAAGTATTTAACTGTAGAAAATAAAAGCAATGTTTATTTGGCAATGTTGGATTTATGTAGTTCCCTTTGTGTTTAAATATGCGCTGCCTCCAATCGTGTTGGCAGGCCTGTCACTCTGGAGGAAGCCTGTGCTACCCTGGTTTGGCCCATAGTTTATGGTTTCCTTTCTCTCGGTCCTGATTATTCCTGATGCCCTGAACATGGCCAGCACGTTTATTACTTCACTGTGGTAACCTTGGAGACAAGAGCCTTTTTTTTTTTTTTTTTTTGGCATCACTGCTCTCGGTGGTGGGAGTAGGAGGCCCAGCCCCACTGCTGGAATTGAACCTCCGTCCCAGTGGGCCGCAGTCCCGCGCACAACCACTACGCCACCGGGGCTCAGCCCAGACAAGAGCCTTTTTAAGACCAAAAACAGAAGAAAAAGATAGGCTTTTCAAATTGAAAACATCCCTCTCTCCCATAATCATTCCTACTCTCTTTCAGCTCATATCATCCTGCACTTGCAAAGTGAAGTTTTCCCCCCGTCAAAACTAGCACTCATGTAACAGGCACAAAGGTACACAAATAAATGAAGTCATTTGTAAATACTATGTAGTTGATATCCAGTACAATCAGGTCATTCTGTTTTCATAATACCTGGGATGTAAACTTGTGGCTTATATGTTTAATTACAGGATGATTATGACACCGATTAGTTGACTCCTCCTCCTGATTATAACTCCTTCATACCTGTGGTCTTTTGGTTCCTATATCTTATTAAAGTTCTCTGGAAAGTGTCCTGAGATTGTATAGATCCAGGAATTTCTGGATTAAAAAAAAATTAGTATATAGACTGAATCATTATCTACAATGAAGAAAAGATTATTTAGTTCACATCTGATTCCCGGATACTTCATATTAGCTCTCCTGTTGACAGCTGGTTAGTGTCATCTTTGTGTATTACTCTGCACTAGAAAACCTAGCATTTTTGATAGCAAAGATTGGAATCTTTCAACTCCATGTAACATATGGACAGATACCTTTGAAAGCAATGTACGTGCAGATTGAAGAGATAAGATTAAAAAGAAACTGAACACTCACTTGTCAGAATATGTGTTAACATGCTTGATGCCCCTCAACACGGCTGTCCACTCTGATGGGTAAATATGCAAGAAAGTTTCTCATGCTGAGACCAAATGCCATTAGATGTTCCTGACTATTGAATCAGAGAATTACTAAGTTTAGCATAACTCACTGCCTTAATCAGATTCTGTGTTTTCACATGGGATTGTGACTAGATCTTTTTTGAGTGCAGGGAGCAAATGTGACTAAATTTAAAACCATTTATACATTGATTTTAAAATGCAACCCAGTGCTCATAATTGCCACTAAGACATGTAAAGACACAGACGGTGCCCACCTTTTCAGTCTGCCCAGGATTGCCTTTTCCATGTTGTAGGAGAGTAGCACCATTCCTTTGGCAAATGAAGGGTTTGGGCATTCTCTGTTTTTCCTTGGTCTTACTATGACTTTTTTTCTGGAAATCACGTAGAATAAGACCAGGAGACAGGCTTTTTTAAAATTCTGGTTTCCATTGTATTCTTAGAAACTGCTTGGATCAAGTGAGTAGAAATGAAAAGGAATGCATGACAGGCCCGAATAAAGGGGTAAAACTAAACTTGACCTTGGGAAAGCAGGACCACACCCTGTTTCTGTGCCACCCTAGCACCTACCTGGCAGATACTCAATAAATGTGTGGTAATGAATGGTTAAAGAAGGTGCCAAGGCGGAGAGGACTTAGGGTGAGCCTCATTACAAGATACAATGTCCCCTTACTGACCCGCAGTGCTACAGGGGACAGTACTGAAGATGCAGTACAGGAATTGAGCCGGGTCTGACGCCCACACACCGGAGCGGGGAGGGGTTGGGGAACGAAGAGCAACAGAGCAGCAAGGAGAGCACAGGAACAAAGTTCCCAAGGAATTCTGAAAATAGAATTCAGACTCAGGGCAGGGCTTGGCACTGCATCAGATCCAATTGGAAAACATTTATAAGGGTCTGCAGACCACCAGAGGCAGTGATGCCCCCCCCCCAAAAAAATTAAACAATAACAAAAAGGGTCTGCAGAAAGACCTGAAACTATTCATAGGTGGGTTGGGGGGAGGGGGTTCTTTTAATTTTTCTCCATGTCTATAAGATATGTAGGAGGAAAAATCCTGAGAAGACAGTGGGAACCAACAGTTCGGAGGGAGGTGTAGGGGGGGATGGGGTGGGAAGAGGTGGGGGAAAGGGAAGGAGCCAACAAACCCAGGGACAAGGGAACAACAAGAGATCTAAAATTGATGGCGAGGTGGACATAGACTGCCTGATGGGGTTCAGTCAAATGCATTGTAGCCGAGAGGAGTTACAGAGCTCAATGAAGGTTGAACATGATAGTGGGACAGGATGAAATTAAAAGGCAATGGAGGAATGAACTAGGAGGCAAACGATATTTATAGAGATATAAACATAGGCATGTAGATGTAAATATATTAATATATAAAAATAGGGATATAAATCTATGCATACATTTATAGGTTAAGTAGTAAGGTAGCAGATAGACATTGGGCCTGTACTAAAGTCCTTAAGAACACTTTATTCTAATAACCTGGTATTCTGTGATACCTTCCTGACACAATCACTGAAGACAAAATGGGTGCATAAGCAAATGTGAAGAAAGTTCATGGTGCCCAGTTATCAAAAGATGTAGCATCTGGAGTCTTAAAGGTTTGAAGTTAAACAAGTGGCCATTGAGCTGAGGAACAGCAAAGCCCACATGAAACAAACACAACCCTTGTGATCAGGTGTCATGGATCAGTTAGCAGGCATCAGAAGACCCAAAACAAACAACCATTTCAATGCAAATGAGGGAGGTGGTATTTGGAGTGGAGACCCAAAGCTCATCTGTATAAAATTGGACATCCCCTCACAGAAGAGTCACAAGGAAGGAAGGAGGCAGCCAAGGTGCAGTATCGAAACAACATTCCTGTAGTTCTAGGCCAGAGCATGTACACTGGTACAGATAAGAACTCAGAACACATAGAATCGGCTGGGCCCCGTTGGCATAGTGATTGTGTGCAGGACTGCGGCCCACTGGGTTGGAGGTTCAAATCCAGCAGTGTTCTCCAGAATCAAGGCTGGGCCTCCTACTCCCACCACCAGGGGAGAGTGATGCCCCAAAAAACAAACAAAACAAAACAACACATGGAATCCAGGACAGATAAACCCCTCAGAACCAATAATGAGAACAGCAGTACGATGAGGGTAGGAAGATGGTGGGGGGAAAAAGGGGAAACTGATTGTAATAATTGATGTATGAGAGCCACACCCCCAGGGGAATGAACAACAGAAATGGGGGAAGGGAGACAGTGGATGGTGTAAAATATGAAAATAAAATATAAATTATCAAGTGTTCATGAGAGAGGAAGGGGATAAAAGCTGACACCAAGGACTCAAGTAGATAAATGTTTTGGAAATGATGTTAATAACAAATGTAAAAATATGCTTGCTACAACTGGTGTACAGATACTTGTAAGAGCCCCAAATAAAATTATTTATTAAATATTTTTTAAAGACTGCCTAGGAAGTCACAGATGGCAGTATGCCAGCATGTATGTGTAAACAACTCTTCTGTTAAATATTTTAAGACAAAGTAAATTGCATAAATGAGCAGGGAATTGGGACAGTAAAAGGGCAAATGTCAAAATTATACAAAAATCAAAGCACTTTTTTTTTTTGCCTTGGATCATTTTTAAATAATGTCACACACTTTGTCTAACCATTTTGATAGGTGCCTTTGATGTTTGAGGATGTGTGATGGAAGATGAACTAATGTAAAGGTCATGTGTCCTCTAGCTTCTCAAGTCTTCTCAGCCATTTCTACCAGTGTTTGCAAGTTCCATCCCTTGTTTTCCTATCAGATATATTTGTAGCCTCTGCAGTGAATGGAAAAATAAACTATTTCATTAAAAATTTTTTTAAAAATTAAACACTTTGGCTTATTTTCCTATTGTCTTAATTTCAAAGCACATATGTGTTAGGTGCTGCCAGTCTGGTAGGAACTAACAAACGGAACAACAGAACAAAGCATTGCACAGTCTTGCACCATCCTCACAATGGTTCCGAAGCTTGAACCCATTGTTGGCAGGCACCAAGTCAATCCACCTCATTGAAGGCCTCCTCTCTTTCAATACCCCTTTACTTTATAAAGCATGATGTCCCCCTCCGGGGACTGGTTTCAACTCACATGTCTAAAGTATGTAAGGTGAAGTCTCCATCCTTACCTCCAAAGGGCACTCTGGGCAGTACTTCCAAGACAGCTTTGCTTGTTTTTTCAGCAGTACATGGTACTTTGGCTATTCTTTGTCAGCACCATAATTAAAAGGAATCGATTTTAATTTGGTCTTCCATATTATTCCATGTCCAGTTTTCACATGCATATGAGACAGTTGAAAATGCCAATGGCATAGGTCAGGAGCACCTTAGTCCTCAAAGTAACATCTTTGCTTTTCAATACTCTAAACGCATTGGTTTACGCAGCAGATTTACCCAAGGCAACTCATCTTTTGATCTTTTGACAGCTGCTTTCATGAGCAGGGATCACGGATCCAAGCAAGACATCCTTGACAACTTCCATCTTTTCTGCTTCTGGTGATGACCTCTGTTGGTTCAGTTGTGAGGAGTGTGTTTTTCTAGACATTGAGTTGTAATCCACACTGAAGGCTGCAATCTGAGCCTCATCAGCAAATGTCTCAAGTCCTCACTTTCAGAAAGCAACATTGTCTTCTGCATAACACAGGTTGTTAATAAGGCCTTCTCCCATCCTGACGCCACAGTTATCATATAGTTCAGCTGTGTGGTTATTTTGTCAGCACACAGACTGAATAAGTGTGATTAGAGAATACAAATCTGACACATAACTTTCCTGAATGTCAACTCTATAGTGTTCTCTCTCATTCTTTTCACACAATTGCCTTTTGATCCAAGAAGTGTTCTGGATTTCCCATTCTCCCTGAGATTATCCATAATGTGTTAAGATTCACATAGTTGAATGCCTTGGCGTAGTCAATAGAACAGAAGTAAACATCCTTCTGGTGCTCTGTGTTTTGAGCCAAGATCCAGCTGACATCAATGGCATTCCTTGCTTCCCATCCTCTTCTGAATCCAACCTGAACCCGCCAATGTACTACTGCAACAGTTGTTAGATTATCTTCCACAAAATTTTACTTGTATGTGATATCAATGATACTGTTTTACAATTGGAGCGTTTTCTTTGGAACAGGGACCAATATGGGTCTCTTCTAGCCAGTTGGCCAGTGGCTGTCGTCCAGATTTCCTTGCTTCTAGTGCTTCATCAGCATATAGTTTACTTGAATCTAGCTAGTAATCTCTAGTTTATTCCTGTTAATAAAGTATAAAAAGAGCTCCAAATCCCATACTTACTGGTAGCAAGTTGATTCTAACTCATAGTGTCCCCATATAGTTCCTGAGACCAAATCTTTACAGGAATAGATAGCTGATAACTTTTAACCACTGACCATGTCATTCTAATGCTTACCCAACATGACCCTTTCTGTGAAGTACCTGGAGGAGGAAAACAAGTTTTTAAAACCCAACTTAGTAACCTGACAGACTTTATTGACTGGAGGGATTCTTTTTTTGGGGGGTGGAGGCATCACTGCTCCCCGGTGGTGGGAGGAGGAGGCCCAGCCCCACTGCTGGAATTGAACCTCCGTCCCAGTGGGCCGCAGTCCCGCGCACAACCACTACGCCACCGGGGCTCAGCCCGACTGGAGGGATTCTTAAGCGTAACAAACCATGGGAGTATTCTTGCTTTACTCGACTGGAAAGAGAAAGTCAATACCTTGACTCAGGCTTTCAGATGCTGATGACTTAGCCAAAGAATTGGCACCCAGTCCTCAACTGCTTGGTGCTGCTTTTAGAGGAAGCTAGCGTATTTATTTTCTCCAAGTCACAAAGTAGATTTTTGTCTTTTTAATACCCAGACACGGTGTGGGAAGGGGATGATAATTGGACATGCTGTGCCCTGAGATACCCCAAATAAAGTGAAATGAGAAAAGTACCTTGAGAAGAAATGACAGTATGTAACAGAATCAGACCATAAAGCACACGCAAGTTACGCTCCAATGTACAACTCACAAGGGCCCGAGGCCAGATACTAAGCTTATTTATTTAGGGGTAGGTCGTGATCTCATCTTAGGGTATCTTAGACAAGATGCGGCCTATGAGTAACTCTAGGAACAAAGAAAAAAGAACAGCCCTTTAGATCATTTCCAATTCCAGGCAAGCATGCTGTTAATGTGTTCTGTCCTAACTTGCTTTTGCCCACTTCCCTTGTCAGTTCCACGTCGTGTCTGCTGCTCTTTCAGCAGCAGTCCTTGAAAGACGCTCCTACTCTGTGTTCCAATTCTGTTTCGCTCAATCTCTCATAAACATTTCAGTCAGGACTTTTTGTCCACTCTGGCAAACCTGCTCTAGGGAAGGTCACCCATGACCTCTGCATTACTAAAGCCAGGGCACACATGTCAGCCTTCATCTTAACACAGCAGCAGCTTTTGATGCAGTGGGTTACCCTCTCCCCCTCAATACATGCCCCTCAGGCTTGTTTTCTACTTACCTCACAGGTTACTTCTCCACTTCTCCCCATCTCTTAACATGGAAGCGCTCCAGGGTCCAGTTATTGACCTACTGTCTGCCTATTGCTTTTGGCGCACTTCCCTGCTGGTCTTACAACTTGAAATGCTTGCAAGCTCTAACTCGCCATTTTTCACATGACTTGAGTACTGATTCTTAGCCAATACTGTCTTTGGTATATTCATTGTTAATTTTCAGTTGGGCAAGATCAAGACAACTCTGATCCCCATTTCTAAACCTATGCCACATATTCCATCTCAGTTGCCAGCAGCTGATATTCTTCTGTTTAGGCCTAAAGCCTTGGAATTATCACCGACTTTAATTTATTTCACAAGACACATCAGACATCCAATTCATTAGAGAATCCTCCGGGTTTTACATTTAAAATATGAAAGGCCTTCCGAAAGTTGATAGAAATACCCCATTTTCTTTCTATTCCATTTCTGTAAACTTTTCGAAACCCTCATGTAGCTTGACTGACCAGTTCTCTTTACCTCCACTGGAACCACTTAGTCGCTGGCTATCATCATTTCTCACCTAGGACACTTAATATTTTCTAACTCTGTCTAGTTGGTCTATTCAAGATGCCTCCTCCTCCCGGTCTGTTCTCTGTAAAGTAGCAGAAATGATTTTTCAAAATGTTATCATACCAGGTCATAACTGTGTCAGAACTCTCCAATCCCCAATGGCACCCCATTTCCTTAAAGGAGAAGCGAAAATCCTCTCAGTGACCTATAAGGTCTCTCCTGGTAATTCCCAAGAGTCCTTTCTGACCTCTGCCTGCACTCCCCCCTCCTTCACGGTGCTGCAAATACACTGGCCTCTATGCTGCTCCTCAGAAACGTGCAGAGTCACATCTCTTGCCTTCACAAAGGCCTTTGCTCTTGCTGTGGGCCTCCCCCCTCCCCCGGGGTCTCAGAAGCTCCCCAGTAGCTCCATGGCCAGTTCCCACATATCCCTCAAGTCTACAGATAAATTTCATTCACCTTCTCCAGGAAACACCCTCTGGGGATGACATCCAACTCCCTCACCTGCTCTATTTTTCCACAACTTAATCTTTCTAACAACAATTTCTAGTCTGCCTACTTGCATATTTTCTTTCCATTTATGGTCTTTCTCCCCCATTCCAAAATGTAAGCTTTACAGGCTAAGCCCCAGTGGCATAAGTGGTTGAGTGCGGGACCGCAGCCCGGGGGCTTGGCAGTTCAAATCCAGTGGCGGCTCTCAGGAGCAGCACTGGGTAGTGCCCACGACCACCAGAGGCAGTGATGCCCACACACACAAAATGTAAGCTTTATGGGGGGGAAAAAAAGGGATTTGTGTCTCCTATTCTCTGATGCTTGCCAAGCTCTCACTACAACAATGACTACCATTGTGATGGTTCAATCAATAATTGAATGAATGAATGTGACCCTGCAGATACAAAGGAAGACTATCATTTTCAAATTGATGTACTATAGGAACTAAGTGGATTTTTAAAAATCTCATCATTCTGCAGTAGGATTCAGGGTATGGCTTCCATAATTTAAAAAGCCACTAAGAGAGAAAAATCATTAAATGAGCTAAAAGAAGATCAAGTCTATATAAGGTTTTCCAGGAAGAAAGTTGTCACAGTATTTATGATGCCCTTCCCTGGAAGAGGAAATAGCAGAATTGACTGCAGAAGACCGGTGACCTGGGAGGACTGGGAAAGTTGCAACAGAACACAGGGAGGCCAGACTGTTGATGGATCTAGAAGACAAAGGATAAAACAATTATGTAGTAGTCTCAGAAATAAAGGGAAAAAAAGTGAAACAAGCAGTAATGAAAAGAAAAGAAAAAAATATTACAACATACTTTACAAAGTCCTCGGAAAAAGTTATTAGATAAAGGTGGGCATATTAAAGTCATATTAAAATTATATGGAAAAATCCTGTAAACAAAGAGGCAGGAAAATAAGTTTTCACCAAGGAAACAAAATTGGGGCTTGTGGGGGGAAAAAAAGAAAGAAAAGGCCTTTCCTGACCTCTAGAAAAGGTCAGGTTTGCCTTTTGTGTTCTAATATAAAATGCATTTTCCTTTTTAAAAAAATAAGGCAGGGGGCTGAGCCCCGGTGGCGTAGTGGTTGTGCGCAGGACTGCGGCCCACTGGGATGAAGGTTCGATTCCAGCTCCACGGAGCAAAAGTTGGGCCTCCTACTCCCACCACCTGAGGGCAGTGATGCCGACGCCCCCCCCCCAAAAAAAAAATAAGGCAGGGGGCTGAGCCCCAGTGGCGTAGTGGTTGTGCGCAGAACTGCAGCCCACTGGGATGGAGGTTCAATTTCAGCTCACAGGAGCAAAGGCGGGGCCTCCTACTCCCACCACCAGAGGACAATGATGCCTAAAAAAAAAAAAAACATTAATAAGGCTTGTTTCAGTCTTTTCTGTCACACTAAGTTTTAGAACATTAGAACAGCACCCAGCTTTTGAGGCTAAGAATGTGACACAAGAATTTTATACCCAGCTTGTTATAACTTCTACATGAAAACCACTCACCTGTGCACACATTATTCTTAGAAAGACATGAGCTCAGAACTATGAGGGGGCTTCAAAAAGTTAATGGGAAAAATTCCATTATTTTTTTAATTCCATTTTCCAGAAACAGTTTGAAACCCCTTCATAGCATCCTTACTATAGGTGGGGGTGGGGAGGCAACAGGAGTACACTAGGAAACATCCAGTGAAAGTAGCTAAGAAATAAAAATTCAGAAATCAGATTACTTCACTCTGTTACTTAGCATCTTAATGGGTTCCTATTGCACATACAATAAAAACCAAACTGCTTGTCTTTCCTGATCTCATCAGTTACTCTCGGATGCCAATAGACACATGATTTAACTTCTGTGATGGTCTGTATTAGAGGCCTGACGGAACACAACGCACTCAGAATAAGACAAGGCAATTTCATGAAGGAGTTAGGAACCAAAGTATGGGTAGTCTTTCAAGAAACTGTAAGCCATAGTACACCTTACAGGATGGAGGGAAGTAGTTACCAAGACCTGGAAGGAATCAGTCACATGGAGAAGGCTTTCTTGATTTGTGACCAAGGAATCGAGACAACCTAACATGATCTTGGAACTTGCCAAGGGAGTCACTAGCCAACCTTGTCTTCATCAGGTCTGGCTCTGCGACTGTCCTTTGTCTGGACCGAACTAGAAGTTTGAGGGCAATAGAACCCAGTGATAGAGTCCATCCAAGTCACACTTCTGAAAATGGTCCAAGTGTACCCAGTTCCCAAACATGTACCTCTCTGGAGAATTGCCCTCACCCAGTGGGAACATTTACATGAACACTTATAATGCACCTCCAGAAACCATGGTTAACTGACAACTGGGAGAGACAAAACGGACTCTTGGCCTCGAGCTAGGTCGCTCTGAAGTGAGTTGTGCTTCAGTGCGGGACACGCACATGGGGGTGTACCTTGGGATCGGGCAAAAGATCGACTTGACCTGAGACATCATGCTTGCTTGGTCTTTCCCCCATTCTAGTACTGCTACCTTGGTCCCTTCGATACTTGATCTGGAGGAGCACACCCTTAACAAATCCCAACCACCTGAATTTCCCAGGAGCAGGCTCAGCTGCTAAAGACTCCAACCTCAGGCAGCTGGCTCTGCCAATAGGCCTAAGAAGCTTCTACAGATGACATTTTGGAGTTGGATCCCCCACTAATTAGGATAATAAAAACCTCCTCATCTGTGGTAAGTGGAATGCTGATACTGATACTCCTTTGCATACAGCAACAGTATAATTGCTAGTGAAATGGGACAGGACGTCTGTGAAAGGGGATACATAAAGTCGTGCATTAGTAAGAATGCCAGATCACAAATTGTCAGAGGAAACCAGCTTCTGACAACCAAAAGGCCAGTAGGTGTGATTGTACAGGGATAATATATAAAGGTTATAGAAAAGTCATAGAGGATAGGAGAGGGAATAGGATAAAGGGGTCAGACACATTTTATGGTATCAGGGTCACCTCAGCCCCACGTGGAACGGGGAGGAGAGAACAAACCTTTACTGTGTTTGGACATTTATAGGTAGCCATAAGACATTCATATTCGGTAGTTACATGCATCACAAGGTGTGTGGTAGATACATTAAGGTCCCTGAGCTCACAGGTGAGGAAACCTAACACCTGCATTGGAGTAAGGTGTGAGGGGAGTAGGGTGACATGGCAGGAAGAGAGAAAAGAAAGTCTGCTTCTACAGGGAGATATAATCAACCACGTGCTCACTTAAAGGCAGCATAGCTGTTAAAAGAATCTGTAGGAATAATATTTAAGGCTGGATAATGTACCTAGACTTTACCTGTAACTTACCAAAGTGAAGACTTTCCTACCGTGGAACACAGATTCCCTCTGTTATAAGTTAGAGAATATAGTCCTCATCTTATGCCTTTCAGTGTTAGCTTCTCACAAAAAATATAAAGAAAAATATGAGATTCCTACTTTCCCTAGAAGGGTGAGTATTTGATGAGATTTCTGTCCTAAAGACCAGGTCCAGAACATTTTAGCACTCTAGAGAAGGATACATTCTCAGCCTAAATAATTGTCCTTTTCCAAAGTCAAAGCCCTGGAGGGAAGGTGTGAGTAGGAACTGGAGGCTGTCTGATGAGGTTGAGGGTGAGGTTGTCTGATGAAGGGACTTGAGACTCTTACATCTCCAAACTCCCTTGAATTCATAGGGCCTATAGAATTGGTCCGATCCCTCTTGTTGGAAAATAAAAGTCCTCTCCTACTCCTCATGTCCATTTGCCTATATATATAGCCTCAAATGAGATGAATGTCTGCCCAGACAATACTTGTCAATCTTGGGATCTTTGTCTATTTCCACCAACCCCCAACCCCCATCTCCCTGTCTTGCCTGTCACCCAGAGGCTCTGGAATGAAGCCTCCAAAAGATTTAACGATTTGCACAGGCAACATGTAGAAGCTAGAATCCAAGGCTTTATAAAAGTTCTCACTCGATCCTTCACACCAAGCTGCTGCCATTTAGAGCAATCAGACTGTATAATCTGTCCCACCCTAAGTAAGGCCCACTCCCTTCTGATAAGGATAGTAGTAGACTACTTCCTTATAGGAGAGACTGGGTGGTCAAGCCCACCGAAAGAAGATCTAGGTTAGGCTGCCATGTTGGGTCTAGGGTCTCCCTTTCTTGTCACATGTATACCCTAGTCCCTTCCCTTGCTATTACGTGAACAGCCCTGCCTCATCCCCTTCCTGTCATTGTACATCCGCTTCCTGGGATATGTATGCCAACCATGCCACTGAAGTAGATTTAAATGTGGTGAGCAATAAACTTCCTCCCTCCGACTGACTTCCTGACTCCCTCTGGAGCTCTTTGGCTCCCAGCTTCCTGTCCACGCTGTGTGTGGACCTGACTGTCGATATCATGGCTGCCCAGGTGAGCGTGCTACCATGAAATGTGTCTGACTCCATTATTTCTGTCTCATACTTTCAATGACTTTACTGTTTATCATTGTACAATTGCACCTACTGGACCTGCAGTGATGTGTTAGGGGCTGGTCCTGTAGCATTTCCTCACAATTCTTCTTATGTTTCAGACCATTGTTGTAGCCTCTGCATCATTCCATCTTGTCGAGGGCCTTCCTCATTTTTGCTGCCCCTCTACTAAACATGATGTCCTTGTGTTAGTCCGGGTAGACTAGAGAAACAAA
>PVJH01036183.1:0-19000 GCA_004026705.1 Nesogale talazaci | reverse complement strand
CCCCCAATTTCCTACGCAATCTCAGCATACCAGAGAACAGCAACATCTTATCTGCTAACAAATATCAAGTTCACATTCCCAGAGAAACAAAAACTAAGCAAAAGTTTTTCTCTGATTTCACACTTGTATATCCAGTAAGTCCCTTCCATTTGGATATCTAGATCAACGAACCGATTGCTTCCATGTCTGTTCCAATATATGGCAGCCTCATGTGTATGACTGGGTTCCACAGGGTGAACTGTTCACCCTACCCAGGGACTCCAGAGTTTAACTGGTGGTGACTAGCTGCCATTGTGTCAGGGCAACCTGGTGCACCCCAAAACAAGACACTGCCTGGCAGCATACCATTCCCACGGTTGGTGGTGGATTGGACCAATGCGTCTATGGATTTTTATCTTGTGAATGTGGCGAAAGTTTGTAGAGCAAGTCACTTTTCCATTCAGCAAGTCATAGCCATTTTGTCTCATGCCATTGATTGCAGTCAGTCTCAGGGCAATACCACTCGTCCTATTATCTCCTCGTTTCCACTCCTCCTCCTTTTCTAACTCTTCTCTCTGTGCCCTTGGATAACTTCTGCCCTCTTGATCTCAAATGGTTGATTACTCCTTAGGGGTATTGTGTCCTTGGTGAATTCTTTGAATGAAAATGTGTCCATGGGGATGGGTACATTTCTAGACCTAAAAGGTGTTGAAGGACCCTGATCTTAGGAGTTGTCCCAAATCCCTGTCAGACCAGGAATACTGGCTTTGAATTTGGTTCCACACCTTTCTCCCACTCCAACCAGGAACTTCTCATGCGATTCCTTTCGGAGCAGTTGGTGGCGATGACTGGGGACTGTCCAGCTCTTCTGGTCTCAGAGTCATGTAGGCTAAAGTTCACGTGCTTCATTATTCCCACTCATCTTCCGCTTTCTTCGCCAATCTTTCCAGCGGACAAGTTGAGATCAATAGTTACATCTTAGAGGCCACTCACAAGTTTTAAAGACGCAGCAATGTGGGATGTGAAACGTTGTCTTTGTGGACTCCGTTTAGCCAATGACGCAGGCATCTTTAAAGGCTATTGATCTGTAGGATTTTATTGGCGAATCTTCAGAGGCAGATGGCTGGATCTTTCTCCCTCGCCTGCCTTAATCTGGAGCCTAGTTGGCATCAGAGCAACACGCAGTCCTCCTTGGACAGCCGGGTGGCAGGGCAGCATGAGGAGCATGGGCTGGGAATTGAACCTATCGTTGCTATGGAAACTGAGAACCTGACCGCATTGCAAGCACACCCCCTAACAGACCTGTCCCACAGAGTTGCCCATTGTAATAGAGAGTAACTTCTTTCTTCATCTTTCTTCGGTTTGGGCCACCCTTGACCTTGTGGATTTGTTGACTTAGCCTTCAAGATAAGTTGATACCGAACCATTTCCCATCCCTGCCGCCATACTGCCACATCCGTGCCACCTGCTACAATTTCTCTCTTTCTCCTACTGGTACCGTGTCACCAGTCTCCCGGCTTCAGCCCTTGATGCCCTACCTGTGGTTTATTTCCCGTGGAGCCGCCAGAATAATCCTCCTGAATTTTCAACCCAGTTCTTTCATTCCTACGATGTCCAAACAAAAGGACAGCTCCTCTGTTTGGTTCCCTGGCATGCAAAGTAAATGGTGAAAGTCTGTGCAGGGGCCGACAGACGATGCCCTCCACTGTCTGGGCCCAGCCAGCTCCCTGAGCTTGCCCACTACTCTCCCCTCACTCACTGCACTCTTCTGATCAGCTGCGCTTTGAACACAGCACACATGTGCTGGGCGCCGGGCCTTCGGTGACTTTTGTCTTTGCTGGGGCTGCTTTCCAACCAAAGCCTGTGTAGCTCACACTCTGATCTGGTTTCTTCCGGATCGGCTCCTGTGTGCCATCAGAGTGCCTTCCCTAGACGCTCCGTTAAAGATGGGAATTTCCATCTCTGTCGCCTCTGCCCCCTGACCTGTTCGTTCACACACCAGTTCCAGTTTTAGAGAAAGACCTGGCCATTGGCTTTTGTAAACACAGCAGCTCAGGAAAGCCCAACGGGGGCAGTCCTACTCTTTTTATTTGTTTGCTTCTCTTTCACTCTCCTGTGTTGCATACAACTACTGAGGTCGGGACCTGTGTTTTCTCAGTCTCTGGAATAGAGTAATATAAAAACCCCAAAGTCACTGCCGACTGAGACTCATACAGGCCCTCTAGGACAGGGTGGAACCACCCATGTGGGCGTCTGCAAATCTCCATGGGAATGGAAAGCCTCATTTCTCTTCCAACAAACGCCTGGTGGTTTTGAACAGCTGACCTTGTGGTTTAGCAGCAGCCCAACACATAGTCCAGTATGCCACCGTGGCCCAATGGAGTAAGCCCTCAATAAATGTTTTCTTGGTGAACGACAGAATTTATCTATGATGCATGTTTCCCTCAGAGATCCGTCTTAGAAAAACTCCTGAATCTTATAGCACAGTTTTAGAATTCCATGGTCAAACCCTTGCCTGGTTGTGTTTTCACATGGTGGACTCTGGAGCATGACACGCCCTCAGGGGAGAGCACTGAAATTGCTCTCCTCAAGGGTAAAGCTTGCTCAACTCATTTTGTTGTACTGTGGTTGGTGGCTTACGCATTGCTGGAAGCTTTGCCATCAATATTTTAAATTCCAGCAAGGGCTACCCATGGTGGACAGGTTTCAGCAGAACTCCCAGACCAAAACAGACTAAGAAAAAGGGCCTGGTGATTTACTTGTTTAAAAAAAAAAAAAGCTAGTAAAAACGTTAGGAGTCCCAGTGGAACCTTGTCTGAGTCAGTGCTGGAAGCTGAGCTCCTCAGATCAGAAGACACTTAAAATACGACTGGAGATGAGCTGGTTCCTCAAAGCAGAATTGATCTTGATGAGATGGTTGCAGTAAAACTTTGGGGAATTTCAATTGCTCATATGACGTGATTAAAAAATGAGAATAAATAGCTGCAGACATCTATTATCAGAATGTTGAATATACTAAGTATGAATCTGAATGATTGGTAGTTGTCAGAAATTAAATGGGATGTTTGGAGATAGATACTTTGGACATTAATGAGATGAAATAGACTCAGATCGGTCCATTTGAACCAGAGGATCAAATTTTTACTATGACTGGAATAACATGGAAAAGGAACGAGATTGCGGGCATTGTTGTAGAGAGCATTTAAGATCTACCCTGAAGTTCAAGGCTGTCAGTGATAGGTGAATACCCATACACCCACAAGGAAATCCAGTCAATATGACTTAATACTTCAATTCATGCACCAGATTCAAATGCCACACATGAAGGTGCTGGTTTTTTGACAACCTCTGTGATAAGACAAGGATCAAGCATGCACTCGGTGCTTGGGAAATACAGCTTTGACAATAGAAATGATGTCAGAACTCACACGATAGACTTTTTCAAGACCAGTGAGTTCTTCATTGGAAAGACCTTTCTCAACACTCATGGTGGCTATACACATGGACCTAAACAACTAGCATGAGCAGAACTCAAATGGACTGCATCTGTGGAGAGAGACCGTATCATCAGTTACCTAGAGCAAGGCCAGCGACTGACTATGGAACTGACCATCAGTTGTGCATGTTTTAGTTCAGGTTGGCGCTGAAGAGAGCTGGAACAGGTTCTCAAGGGCCAAAGCACAACCTTGAGAGGTTTCTGTTATCATTTAAAGAGCATCTCAGGGATTGGTGTGACCTGTTGACCATGAATGACCACAGGAGTTGCGGGTGACTTTAAGAACATCATACATGAAGAAAGCAAAAATTACCAAAAAAAAAAAAATCAACCAAAAACACAAGGAAGAAAGAAGTGACCATCATATGACAGGGGAGAGAGAGAGAGAGTGGAGCACCCCCAGACCTGCTAAACCCTCAGGACGATATCCCTGCTCAGGGTAGCCAATGCACAGAGAGGACCATAGGGCTGGCCCCACAATGACCCATAGTGCTATGAGGGACAACACTGGAGACACAGTACGGGAATTGTGCCTGATCTGACACTACTGTCCCGAGGTGAAACACTCAGGGAGGGTAACAGATTAGCGAGGGGAGCAGAGCAATGACATTCCCGGAGAATACCAAAAATACACTGTGGGGCCAGACTTGGTCAGAAAACACTCACAAAGGTCAACAAACAGGCCTTGAGTGATATATAGGCTTTTCTTTTTTGTCTTAGTTTTGTTGTTGTAGTTTTGTTTTCTTTTGTTGCTTTGTTTTGCTCTGTCTTGTTTTTGTGCTTATTGTTGTTTCTGCATGTCTAGCTAGATAAGATAGGTGGGATAAATTATCCAGAGGAGAAAACAACGTGATGATGGCTCTGAGGGGACATGGGAAAGGGAAATACAGCCTTCTTGGGAAGGAAGTGGGTATTAACAAGCCCAGGGACAGTGGAACAACAAGTGCACTAAATAAAATTGATGGCGAGGAGGGTGTAGGAGGTCTGATAGGGCTTGACCAAGGGCAATGTAACCGAGAGGAATTACTGAAATCCAAATGAAGGTTGAACATGATAGTGGGACAAGAGGAAAGTAAAAGGAAATAGAGGAAAGAAATAGGTGGCAAAGGGCATTTACAGAGATCTAAATACAGACATGCACATTTGTACATAAATTTTATATGACCATAGGGAAATAGACCTATGTACATGTCTTTATAGGTTTAGCATTAAGGTAGAAGATGGACATTGGACCTCTACTCAAGTACTCCCTCAATGCAAGAACACTTTGTTCTAATAACCTGGCCTTCCATGATGCTCACCTTTCTGACACGATCACTGAAGACAAAGTGGGTGCATAAGCAAATGTAGTGAAGAAAGCTGTGAGTGCCTGTCTATCAAAAAATATAGCGTCTGGGGTCTTAAAGGCTTGAAGATAAACAAGTGGCCATCTAGCTGAGAAGCAAAAGACCCACATGGAAGAAGCACACCAGCCTGTGTGATCATGAGATGTTGATGGGATCAGGTATTAGGCATCAAAGACCCAGAACAAAAAATCTTATCAATGTGAATGAGGGGGAGTGTGGACTGGAGACCCAAAGTCCATGTGGGGACAATTGGGCTCACCCTTAAAGAAGGGTCACAAAGAAGAGATAAGTTAGTCAGGGTGTAGTATAGCACCAACAAAATATACAGCTTTCTTCTAGCTCTTTAATGCTTCCCCTCTCATCCTGACTCTCATGACCCCAATTCTATCTTACAAATCTGGCTAGACCAGGACATACACACGGGTACAGATAAGAGCTGGAAACACAGGGAATCCAGGACAGATAAATCCCTCAGGACCACTATTGAGAGTGACGATATCATATTACCATTTTTCTTCCCTATTAACCCACTTTCAACTTGATCTAGTTTTTATTATATTCTGCTATCTTTTGGACTCAGGTTCTTCTGATTTAGTCTGTTACAGTTGCTGTTGGGCGTAGTTTTGTTATTGTTGCATGTGAATGATTTTCTTGCTATGAAACTGAGGATAGGTAAATGGATAGAAACAGCAACTCGATCAGAATAATTTCTCTGGGTGACGGCACAAGGTTCATAGGAAATTGAGAGCTAACAATGATGAATCAAGAGTAGAGAAAATGTCCTATAATTGATAGCAGTGATAAATGTCTCTCTCTCTTTAAGATACCTAAATATTGGATTGTCTGATGTGTGCACGACACGCTAATAAGACGATTTTTTTTAAAAAAGTGCAAATTACAGCAACTATGAGACAAAAAGAGAAAATAAATCCCTTGTTAGGTTTAAGAGAAAACAGAAGCTATTTGTAAAATAAAAAGATAATATGTTACAGAATAATTTCATAATAATAAAACCAAACCAGAGCTACCCAAACAAGAAAATGTATGGTAATCATCCCCTCACTCACCTGAGCTGCTGACTAAAACCAATGTATTTTTATGGGATGTGTGGAGTGGGAGAGTTGTGTTTTTAGCAAAGCTTTTAATTGTCTCTATATCATAAACATGCAAACAGGACTAGAACCAAAGCCAAACCACTTCTTGTCAATTCTGACTCACAGTGACGCGATAGGACAGGGCAGAGCAGTCCCTGTGGGTTTCTAAGACCTTAATTCTTTTTTTTCATTAAAAGATCATTTTATTGGGGGCTCTTACAACTCTGGTTACAATCCATATGTATCAGGTATATCTGTACATATGTTGCCATCATGCCCTTCTAGACATTTACTTGTGTGTTTCACTGGTGCTTTACTGAACCCTGATTGACTCATCCCTTGCCTGTGATCCCTCTGTGGGGTCCATTGTCTGCAGATGGGCTTTGGGTCTCTGCTCCAACCCCCCTCGTCCTCAACAATATATTTTTTCATAGTTTATGTGTTTGTGATAGGTCTTCTGATTCCTCTTACCTGGTCCTGATGACACCTCATGATCGCACAGGCTGCTGTGCTTCTTCCATACGGGCTTGTTGTTTATCTGCTGAATGGCTGCTTGTTTCACTTCAAGCTTTTAAGGCCCCAGACACTATATCATTTGATAGCTGGGCACCATCCACTTTCTTCACCACATGTGCGTATGCACCCATTTTGTTTGGCGATTGTGCCAGGAGGGGAAGCATCACAGAATGACAATTTATTAGAACAGCGTGTTCTTGCATTGAGGGAGGGTATGAGCAGAGGTTTGAAGTCCATCCACTACCCCAGTGTGTTGCCATATAAATATATGTACATAGGTCAATACCTCTATTTTATGGATTAATGTATTTACAAATGGACACACCTATGCCTATACCTCGGCCCATAGCTTTGCTTCCTAGATCGTCTGTTTCCCTCATAGACTTCTACAAACCACATGTTCACAAGCTCTGATGTCATTCTTTCCTTTAGACTTGAATTATATTATTTATACTTCTTGGATCACACAGGCTGGTGTGCCTCCTCCAGGTGGACTTAATTGATGCCTCACTTAGATGGCTGCTTCTTTGTAGAAAACAATTTTTTTTCCTGATTGTTAGGTACCATTCTGGTTTCTACACTGCGTTTTGCTGTAGCACCCAGATCTTCAATGATCTCTTCATGAGGTGAGCATCAACAGGGCCATGTCAAAGGAACTTTACTTAGATTGGGGCAAGAATTAAGTGGGAGCCCCCAATCCATTCATATAGCCGGGGTTCAGAGACATCATCGTCATTTTATGTTAGAGAACACTATTAGTCATTCCTCTGAGGCATAAGGTGGTTCTGTTGGTAGTGTTGTTTACTTAGCCAATGGCACAGAATTTAAAACACAGCTGAGAAAAGGAAATTGCACAGGCAAAGGCTGGCTGTGACATGAATTTTTGACTTGAACAAGTTAAACTCTTAGGTGAGTGGACACTGTTTACACAAACAATGGGGGTTGGCGATAGGGAAAAGCTTTTAATGATATTCACTGACAGCAGCAGAACCACACTTGTAGATTAATTCTTGTCATTAGAAAGCAAGGAGGGTATTAAAATAGTAAGTATATGGTCGCCCCATCCCACCCACCATTCATTGGACACCCTCAATGCAAGAGACCCAAATCAGAGTCCAGTGACTGTCGAGTCCATACCCTTGGGATTGGAGTCGCCTGCTTTTTATTCATAGGGAGTTTCAGCCATAAGTCCAAGTTACTTATATAGATAGTACAGTTCACTTATATAGATAGTTGCAAATGTGCCAGTCCCATAGTTAGTCCCTGAGAACATTTTTGGCCCCAAAGGGAATATTTTGATCTCATAGCCCATTTAAATGGGTACATAAGACGGTACACAAAGAGAGTAAGAAGAGTTGAAGTCACTGAACTATTCAACACAGTGGATTTATTATTAGTACCTTAGAGGTTCTAGCAAAGGTAAGTGATGGATGGATTTGTGGAGAGTGCATACTAAACATACTCAAACACATGGCTCTTGCCATGTGCTGTCCAGCTGATTGAGAATCATCGTGACTCTGATGGAGTTTCCTGGCTGTAACCTTTTAAGAGAGTAGACAAGCACGTCCTTTCTCCTGGGCAGCATCCTGACCTTTGGCTTAGCAGCACTTAGCTTAACGACTGTGCCACCAGGTTCCTACATAAGTGGTAGCTCTCTGATATTTGAATTCTTTTTTCTCCCTCACATGACCTCTTATTTCAGTCTTCCACTACCCCTCCTGGGAGAATTAGACTCAATCACATTCAATCAGTCTGTAAAAAAACAATAACCATATTTCTACTTTTTAAAAAATATATATTTTTTCACTGTCAAAGTTCTTTACACCTCTCTTCAATTGTAGGATCCTGCATAAGATAATTAAAAAACTGTCATGTGAGTCAACTTAAAAACATATGCATGATTTTATTTTATTTTTTAAAATCATTTTATTGGGGCCTCATACAACTCTTATCATAATCCAGCCATTACTCCATTGTATGCAAAGCACACTTGTACATTTGTTGCTGTCCTCATCCTCCAAACATTTTCTTCCTGCTTAAACCCTTAAGATCTGCTCTTCATATTTCCCCTCCCTCCCCGCTCCCCTCCCCCCATGAAGGCTTGGTAATTTATAAATTATTATTACTTTACCTTATCATACACTGTCTGATGTCTCCCTTTATCCTCTTCCCTGTTGTCTGTACCCCAAGGAGGAGGTTATTTGTAGATCCTTGTGATAGGTTCCTCCTTTGTACCCCACCTTCCCTCCACCCTCCTGGTATGACCACTCTCACCACTGGTCCTGAAGGGATCATCAGTCCTGAATCCCCCATGTTTCTGGTTCCTGTCTGTACCGGTGTACATCTTCTGGTAGAGCCGGATTTGTAAGGTAGAACTGAGATCTTCATAGTGGAGGGGGGGCATGAGGAGGAAGCATTTAAGAACTAGAGGAAAGTTGCATATTTCATTGTAGCTACACTGTACCTTGACTGGCTCATCTCCTCTCTGTGAGCCCCTCTGTAAGGGGATGTCGCTTCACCTACAGATGAGCTTTGGGTCCCTAATCTGTACTCCCCCTCATTTGCAGCGATATAATTTTTAGTTCTTTGATCAGCTACCAGGCATCAAAGAACTAAAAATCATATAATTGTGTGTCCATTTTTAGCGATATGATCGTTGAAGACAAATGTGTGCATAAGCAAATGTGGTGAAGAAAGCTGATGGTGCCTGGCTATCAAAAGATGTAGCATCTGGGGTCTTAAAGCCTCGAAGGTAAACAAGCGGCCATCCAGCTCAGAAGCAACAAAGCCTACATGGAAGAAGTACACCAGCCTGTGTGACCACGAGGTGTTTAAGACATCTTTTTAGTGTAATAAGTATTAAAATATCAGACATGTCCACGGGACCACAGTTGCCTGTGAACTAAGTTTCTTATTACACTAAGTCAGTTTAATTTGTTGTTGGTAGGTGTCAGTGAGTCATCTCTGACTGCTTGTGGACAGCAGAAGGAAACACTGCTCAGTCTTGTGCCAACCTCACGATTCTTTCTGTTTTTGAGCTTGTTGTTGAAGCCATGATGTCAATCCACGTCCTTGAGGTCTTCATCTCTTTTTTTGCTGACCCTCTGTTTTACCAAGCACAATGTCCACTTTTCAGGGGTTGGTCTCGCCTGAGAGGATCTGGAGGATAAGAGTTGGACTGCTAGCAACAAGGCCAGTGGTTGATACTGCTCAGAGGGAGAATGTTGAGACTGTCTGTTCCCTTTAGACTTACAGTCTCAGAAATAGTCGCTGTAAGTCAGAATTAACTCAACGGCCCATGGGTTTTGGGTACCTCCTGATAACGTGTGTGCTACGTTTATGTTGGCCCCCTTGCCATCCTTGAGGCCAAGGAGCCTCCTGCTGTGCTTCTTCTAACACAGGTTTGTTTGTTCATATGTCGGAACAGTTGATTCAAATGCACTCATTCTTCTCTGGTCTCCTTATTCATAAGACAATTTAGTGTAACTTCCATTCATCGATACAGTTTACAAGTAATTAAAAAAAAATAAGACAAGGTCTTATATTTATTTTTTCTGAAGAAGACACCTTAGGACATATTTTCAGGGGATATGCTATTTTTTTTTGTTTTGTTTTTTTTTGGCGGGGGGGGCCATCACTGCCCCTGGTGGTGATGAGCGCTACCCAGTGCCGCTCCTGAGAGCCGCCGCTGGATTTGAACCACCAAGCCCATAGGCTACAGTCCCTCACTCGACCACTTACGCTACTGGGGCTCAGCCCTACAGGTAATTTTTCATTTTAGATCAAGGATGCTTTACTGGGAATTGGAAAAAATAAGAAAAACTATGGGATTTATGTTGCAGGAGCTCCTCTTCGTGGGGTATCACTTATAATACTTTATCTTATTTTTGTACCTGGTTTAGTTTTATTATTATGAAATAATTCTGTAACCTGTTATTTTTTAATTTTTAAAAATAGTTTCTGTTTTCTCTTAAACCTGACAAGGATTTTATGTTCTCTTTTTGCCTCATAGTTACTTTAATTTGCATTTAAAATAGTTTTATTGACATGTAATGCACACATTAAGCAATTCAATATTTAAGTATTTTAAAGAGAGATAGGCATTTGTCACTGCAATCAACTGTAGGACATTTTCTTTATTCTTGAATTCATCATTGTCAGCTCTCCATTTCCTACCAACCTTTTGTCGTAACACTAAGAAATTATAGTCAAGTTGCTGTTTCTCTCGATTTATCTGTCCTGTTTCATATGAAGAAAATCACTCACATGCAACAACAACAAATTACACAAAGTAGCAATGACAACAGAGTAAAACAGAAGAATCTGAAATCCAAAAGATAGCAGAATGTAAGAAAGATTAAAACAAGTTGAAAATGAAATCAACAGGAAAAACAAATGATAATAAGTGAAATTTTACCCTAACTATATCTGTAGTAACCCACATTCTGATACACTCTTGCCTTGGGACAAGATTGTTCAGATCCTTGGTTAATGGACCTGGGGAGGTCCACTAACTATGTCATTGGAGACTTAGTCCATGTGGGGCTCTTAAATGGATTTTGGGCTTTCATTGTGCGTCTACAGCGTCCTGCAAACCAGGTGCCCAGAATTTAAGCTCTGATATGGTCTCCACCTTTGATCTTGGTTTTTTATTGTTTACCATCCTTTGATCACACTAGTTTGTGTGCTTCTTATGTGCTGAATTAACTGATACCCCACTTAGATGACTGCTTTTTTAAAGACAAGCCTATTTGAATGTCCCAGACAATATTAGGTGCAAGGTGTTGAGCTCTTATCTGTACCAGTCAGTGTACATGCTCTGGTCTAGCCAGAACTGAAAGGCAGGACTGGGGTCATGATAATGGGGTGGGGTGAAGAAAACTCAAAGAACTCGAGGAATATTGTGTGTTTCATTGGTGCTGTACTGTGCCCTGGTTGACTCATCTCTCCCTTGTGGCCCTTCTGTGAGAGGGTGTCCTGTTGTCAAAAGATGAGCTTTGGGTCTCTGCTCCAAACCCTGCTGTTCTCACCAACATATCTTTTTGGTAGGTCAGATAAACCCCTCAGGAACAGAAATGGGAGGGAGGGAGAAAGTGGTGGTGGTCTGGGGAGGAAAGGGGAACTGACTGCAATGATCAATGCATTGCCCCCCATCTCTTCCTCCCCACCCAGGGACAAACAACAGAAATGTGGGTGAAGGGAGACAGTGGTCATTGTAAGATATGAAAATAATAATAAATTATCAAGGGGTCCCAAGAATGGAAGGGTGGGGAAGGGAGGGAAAAAAGAGCTGATATCAAGAGCTCAAATAGAAAGTAAATGTTTAGAAAATGATGATGGCAAGATATGTACAAATATGCTTGATAAAATATATGATTGCTATAAGAGCTGTAAGAGCCCCCAATAAAATGATCTTTAAAAAAACACCAAAAGACAAAAAAAGGTGTTTTCCCCCCTTGTGTCATGCCAGTCTTTCTAACAGCTAATGTGTGTTTCCTAACTGTTAATCTCAGGTACCCTCAGTTGTACTGGGTTGCTTCCTGCCCCAGGACCTTTGCACTGGCCCCTTCTGGGGAGGTGATCTCCCTTCTCTCTGAACTGCCTGATTCCTGCTTATTTCCCAGAGTTCAACTCCTGTGTTATTTCTCAAGGGAAGCCTCCCTTCTTCTTCATCTCTCTTTACCTGACCAAGGTGAATACAACTATTCACTCGGCAAATACTTGCTGCCTGGCTATTGTGGACCAGGCATTGTTCGAAGCCCTGGGGATGCAAACACCAAGGAGTTTGCATTGCATGAGGAGATTCACAGAAACAGACCAAATCCAAAAAATAAATGAACGGGAACACTCGCCAAGCTGAGCAAAATTGAGATCGTTAAACTTGGGCACATGAGCAGATGTCTTTATAAGATTCGGGGGGGAAAGTCACATTGGTCAGAGTAATGAAGGGGTCCTGGGTAAGAGCCTTTCAGGGAGAAGGAGTGTGTGCTGAGGAGGCCCTGAGACCAAGAGAAGCAGGCGCGTGTGGAATGGGGCAGGTTTGGAGCAGCATGGGGGTGGCTGGGGATGTGTGAGTGAGTTGGGGGACAAAACTGAAGAATTTGCGATTCAGGGTAAGACTTTGCTTTGGTTTGGTTTTTCAATTCAGTGAAAAATCCCTGAAGGGCTAGTGGAGGAGGGGGTGGAAGAGATGAAAATACTTTGGCGTATGTTTTAGAAATAATCTGCTGTATGGAGACAGGATCTTGGATGATGGCAGGAGACATGTTTGAAGCCTGTTGCTCTCATCCACGTGAGAGATGGGTTATTACCACTGCAAGTTCATTTTTCCACAGGTGGTTATTTGATCACGCCCACCTCATTAGTTGGTAAGTCTCATGAGGGTGGAGACCATCTCTTTGTTTCTTTTCTTAAAGTTGTCTTCCTCTCTGTGTTAGACAGGGTTCTCTAGAGAAACAAAACCAGGACACCAGTAATTCTCTTTATATATTTATATAGATAGAAGTATATAGAAATAAGAAATAAACAGTTAACTAATCTATAAAACAGTACAAATGGCCCGGTGCAACTCACTTGCATGAGACTAGCAGACCTTGGAGTCTTGAGGGTCACCGAGTAGTCCTCTGTAGAACAATTCAAGCTACAAGCAGCAAACAGCAAAGCAGGTCACCAACAGTTAGCTAGATGACAGAGTCCAACAGTCCCCAGCTCAAGAAATGTATATTCCAAGAGCCGCTATAGAATAGGCTTTGACTCTACAACAGTGAGTTCTGAGAGTCAATGCGTCAAGTCCTCAGCATTTTCAGTGCCCAAGGTGGTTCTTCCAGGCTCTTTGCAAGAATCATAGCCCTTATTTGTAACCATGGGGTGCTTTTGCAACTTGTTGAAAAAGTTCGGATCCCTTAATCGTGATAGTGTGTAGATCTGTTTCTTGGCATCTGTCACATTGAATAGATCCAGAAGTTACTTCAGGATGCTTCCTTTAAAAGAATGAGGCACCTGACTGTGATTTGGGTAAGTGGATCTCACTTCATGTAATGGGACACTAGGGAGGGCCCATGCCATTGATGTGTGCAGTTTTGGAAAGGAACGAGTGACATAAGGAATTTAATTATTTCCACATCTCTATCTTTATTGACAGTGATAGAAGAGTTTGAAACCTTTAAACATTTCGACTTCAGCAGGAGGCCAGGTAATTAGCAGGAACTTTGAATGTTTCAAGAGTTCAGAACTATACCTGGGCTGAGATTCAATAATTCTCTGGTTGGCAGTAAATTTAAGTGGTTTGATCATTAACCTCTGGGTCACGGTCAAGAAGTGATGGGTTTTTTTTTCCTACCAGAAAAAGCTTCAAGGAGAGAGAAAATTTACACAGTCCACCACAAAACCCTCATGTCGTAGAGGAGGCCATTGGTGAAATAAACTGCTGTGGATTATTACTTTATTGATCCAGTAAGTACTTATTGAGTTCCCGCTGTATGCCAGGCACCATGCCAGGTGCCAGTGACCTGGGGGTGAAGGAAGCAGATTTAGCCCTGCCCTCCTGGAGCGAGCCGTGCGATGGAGGTTTCTGACTTGCAGGACTTGATGGGGGATGTGATGGCAGCAGGGCTGGCATCTGTCCAAGCTGTAAACCAGTTGCTATGAAGCAGATTCCACCGCACGTCCCTCCCCGCTCCTTTTGTGTGTAAGAGGAGAGTTATGCTGCATGGGTTTTGGGGGCTAATTTGTTTAGAATTAGAGGCCCAGACTTTTCTCCTGAGGCATCCATCTGCATCACTGGAGGACTCCAACCAGGACGAGGGACTAGTTGGTATTAGTGTTGACCCAAGGCTGGTTGGGGACATGGAAGTGGATGGAATGGGAAGAAGGAGCCCGCCTCCTGGAAAGCTTAGGGCCATTCTGGAGAGAAGCTAGAGGGACTGGGGTGGGGAGGGCAGAAGAGGTAGTGGTAAGAGATGGGCTGGTGAGACAGGCAGACATGAGATGACGAAAAGGAGCAACATTTAAAACAGGGGAGTAAATGATCTTATTTGAGTTGTAGAAAATCTCCCATGCCATTATCATTTAGTCGTTTGCTCATGGGATCCTTTAATGCTGCAACCCGAAGCTTGAATGTTATATGCATTTCTTTCAATTGGAAGCTGCCAAGAGTGTTCTCTGTTTGTGGTTGTCAAACGTTTGTTCACCTTTCTTGCTTCCTCATTTCCTCCTTTTGCTTCAGTGGCTCTATGATTCACATGAAGTTTCAGAATCTCTTGTGATACCCATTTTGGTCTCACATTCTCTCTTTTAAATGACCTTTTGCTTTTGTCCTGTCTGTTGTTCTTGATGTCATTCCACAACTCTCTGGTCAATACCCTCAACAAGATGGCTGCATGGATGGATGGATGGATGGATGGATAGAAAGACAGACTGATAGAGTGACTGCAGCTGTGGATTCAAACTTAGCACTGATTGGGAGGATGGTATGTAATGGGGCAGTATTTTGCACTGAGTCAGAAATGGGGGTACTGGGGCTTCATAATCTTGAGTCATGCCATGACCAACATGATCAGAGGGACCAGAACCCAGCTGGTAGGCTCTTCTGATCTGCAACTCCACATCCGAAGTGTAGTACCTTCCATGCCTGCCACACTGATGAGTTGAGCTGCCTCCAGTCATGATTGGGTAATGATTTCCATGTTCCATATAATGAACCATGTAGACATGATGAGTTTTTCGATTTTTTTCTTTTCATTCTGGCAGTTTCTCTCATAGGTATTCAGAGACACATATACATTAGATACACATACATTTTTAAATGTATGTCTTCCTGGTGTACTGGAGCTCTTTATGATCATCAAATTCCTCTCCAGCTCCAGTAATGGTTAGACTCAATCTGTTAGTATATATTCGCTTTCCTTCAGTCAACTGTTTTTACATGGTGTATATTTTCCTATACTTTAGCATTTACCACTATTTTTTATAAGAAATTTGATAAGCAACTGCAGTTGAATTTTGTGCATGAAGTTCATCTACTAATCTTTGAAGCATTTCTATCATTAAGTTGAATTGATCAGAAATTTATCAAGATAGCGGATTTGTCAAATTGCACTTTCTTTTTGAATTGTCTTCTCTGTGCATCGTTCCCCTTTTCGCCACTTTTGGGTTAATCAAGGACCTGTTATTCCGTCTTCTCTCATATTTGCTCTGTGGTTGTCCATTCTGTTGCTCCCCCTGTCATGGTTATCCGAGAGATGACAAACACTCACTTTCCACCTGTGAGTTCAGGACCTCAGTGCTTGAATTTCACCTCGGACAATGCGGTTCTCAGAGCACTTTAGCTTGGGAAGGCCCCCTGTTGCGTCACACTGTGGAAGTCATTGATTTTCTTCCCCCACTTGAATGGAGCCACATGGCACGTTCTCCTTGTTGTTTTGCACGGTTTGTGTTTGCTCACCTTTCCCACCTGTCACTCCTTCATGACAGCCCTTGCTTCCCTCGGGGATTATTTCCCTTCTTGCTGAAGAATTCCCTTTAGTATTTCTATTTCTGTTTGAAATGATCTCTGTTTTTTCTTGTTATGTTTGAAGCACATTTTGGCTGTAGGTAGGCATCTGATTTATCGATTGTTTTCGTTTAGTGCATGAGGATGTAGTTCTAATCATTTTCTGCTTTCCTGTTTTTCTGCAGAAATGAACATGGTTGGTTTTTTGAAGGGCATGTGTCCCCCCCTTTCATGTCTGTTTCCCAGGGGTCCCCCTGCTGCATTTGGCATCGAAGGGCATTGTAAGAATGTGCCTCTCGTGGTTGTTGATGTAGTTGTCGGGTATCATCGAGGCACGTTTGCTCCGAGTCACGGTGACCATAGAACAGCAGAATAAAATGCCACCTGGCCCCTCACCGTCCTCACAATCATTCTTATGTTTGCGGCCATCCTTGCAGCTACCGTGTCCGTCCATCCGTCTTGTGGAAAAGCTCCCTCTCTTTCAGTGCCCCATCACTTAAGCAACAGGGATGCGCCTTTCCAGAGATAGGACCATGTCCAAAGTGCACACGATGAGGTCTTGCTATTCTTCCCAAGAAGCATTCTGTTTTCCAATCCCCCTTTCTCCTTTTCATCATGTGAGAGGAAGTTACTCAAGTGGTCTTGGCAGTTAAATTACTAGGGGTACCCTACCAAAACCACCTTTAAAGTACCCTCCATTACACTTAATACATTTGTCAAATCTGCAATTCCATTCTCGGAAGCATTTTCAAATCCATCGGTTTGGATGGCTGATAGCACCTCCCTCTTTTTTTCTTCCCCTCTTGAAGGATGTCAGCTTGCTGTCCTTTCATGTCCCTGATCATTCTCAGAAATGAAAGATTTGCATGGAGCGAGGTCAGGGGAGCACAGTGTGTAGGGCAAGAGAGGTGTGCGGTTTTTTGCCAAAACCTGGTGCACTGAGATGGCTGCGTGAGCAGGTGCAGTGGGTGGTGGCAAAACCAGTTTCCCATCTGCTGCAAATCGGGCCTTTTTTGGTCACGCTTTCTTACGCAATTTTTTCAGATCCTCCAAATAGAAAGCTTGATGAACAGTTGGACCTAGTGAAACGAACTCCAAATGCACCGCCCCCTCACATCAGAAAACAAATGAACCTTGTCTTGATCTTTTTGGCAAGTTTTTTTTCGGGGTGAGGTGATGATGCCATTTTCCACTGGCTTGATTGATGCTCACTTGCGGGGTCATAAAAATAATACCATGTCTCATCACCAGTCATGACCTTGGGAAAAAACGTCTGGGTCAATTTGGAACTGTCCTTTCAAAGCATGGCACGTTTCCAATCAATGCTCTTTTTCCTGGTCAGGTAGAACCCAAGGAACAAAGTTTACAGTGACCCGTCTCATCCCAAATCTTGGGTTAAAGTCGCCTTAACTGAGCTCCATGATAGTCCAGATAACCTCCCCATCTCTTCAGTGGTCTTTCATCAATCTCCGAGCACAAATGCATGGATTTTGTTGACATTTTTGTCCATTCAGGAAGTTGACAGGGCAAGGTTTGTCAAAAATATTTCACCTTTTTTTGAAATGACAAAACCACTTGTACACCATGGTTTTCCCCACAGCGCTGATCTTCAACATCACAACATTTTCTGTGGCATTTTTTCTGAACAGGAAACAAAATTTCACAGCCACACACTGCTCTCTTAAATCAGTAAAAAAAATGAGGTTTGAGCGAAACTGCTTTTTTGAAATAGAAGTCACTGTAACCAGAAAGAGCATTCCAAGATGACACCACTGGGTGCACTAGTGCAGAGCAAGTGGCTTGATGCTCACCTAGTAGGAAAAAAAAAATCCATACTGTGAAAGTCCACACAGTGGAGCTTTTTTCCTTTTTTTGGGGTGGGGAAGAGAGAGTTCCCCCTCATACATCATCAAATACAATGGGCTTCCAAGCTTTTTGGGAAAATTCCATTATCTTGTAATTCCATTCCTCACAAACTTTTGAAGCTCTCTTACTGACTTGTCTGACTCAGTGTCTCTGTTCTTCTGGGCGGGCACTTTTTAATGTATGTCAGTCCTTCTCTCTGTGCCCTACATGGCTCCTAAACTCCCTCTTCCTCTCCTCTCTCCCCTCTCTCTCCCTTCTATGCTTCAGCTCGGAGTTTTTCCAGTCCTCTATCTTCTAGTTCTGGATGTCGGGGTTGTTCTTAAAAGCCTCTTCTGGGTTCTCACTTTTAGTTACTGTCGTGTGTTACAGCTTTTTACCAGGTTTCAGTTGTCATTCCGTTGATTTCCACTTATGGGGCCCCTGTGTCTGTCAGAGTACATACATCTGCTTTCCATAGAGCTTCCAAGGCATTGCTGTTTTTTGAAAGTAGATGCCAGTTCTTTCTTCTAAAGGTGGACTGCAGGTGGAGTGAACCTCGACCATTTCAGTTAGCTGCCAAAGCATTCACTGTCACCTAGGAGCTCTGTTCCAGCTCCACCGTGATGTCATTTTACATATCCTGGAATTCACCCAGTGTAAGTGTACATGCAAGACAAGGATAGAAGCCCAATTACAGAGTTGTGCAACCATCACCACCGTCCAGTGTGAGGACATTTTCTCAGCACCCCAAATCTTTGTAAGTCCATTTTCCTTCCCCTAACCCCAAGCAGCCACAGTGTTTCTATATATCTATATTAGTAATTTATATCTGTATTAATAATTTACGATACGCAGAATCATACAATGTGTAGCCTTTTGTATCTGGTTTCTCTCACTTAGCAGAATGCTTTTGGGCTTCACCCCTGCTGAAGCTTGTTTACATTTGACTTCATCTGATTGTGGGGCCGTGTTCCTACTGTGTGGGTACGCCACAGTCTCTGTATGTTTGCATCAGTTCATCAGAGTTGGGATTGTTTCCATATACTGTCTCCCGTTAATGCTGCTACGAGGAGTCATGCTTTTCTTGACTTCAAAGGGTTTGTGGGGGAGGGGCAAATTCCATGATTTTTCTATTCCATTTCCCACAAACTTTTGAATAATCAATGTTAAATTTTGTTAAATATCTGCATGAAGCAAACTGATGAAAAGCCATTGGGTGTAACTGTTCTGAGAT